>JAJLWO010000082.1:0-63980 GCA_030570775.1 Ogataea pignaliae | reverse complement strand
AAAACCGCAAACTTCGACCGGCTCTCCTGGGCTCAATTCTGCACCGATCCGGACGGTGCACACGGCAATGGATTGCCTGAAGCGAGGGCTTTCCAACGCATGTCTCAAAACGACCAAAATCAAAGATTTCAAAAACGCCAACAAATTTTTTTTGGCTTTTTTTATTTTGCCTTTTGTGGCCACCACAGGACAGCTGAAAACACCAAAACACCTCTGCTGGATAGTCCTTTTCTTGCTCCATCGACTGAGTATGATTGGCGGCTATCAACTAGTCTAGAGTGCTCACAAACGGCCATGGAAGAAATTGCCCGGTAGCCGCCCGTGGTAGAAAGCAGTCGTTTGCCCGGTGGCATCCCGGGGGCTCTAGTGGTGTGCAATCGCTGATTTGGTAAGGTCAATCTCTCTTAAGCGTGGGTCGTGTACATGTACCAAAAATGGATGGACGTGTCCAACATTACCAAGCCAGTCTCAATGTATCGAACTCAAACTTGTATGAAACTCAAAGTAAATGCAAACGAACTCAGGCGACTGGGAAGTTGACCCATTCTACCTGCCGTCTGTTGGGGAATTATCCCCTGACCTTCGATCAGAGCGCAAGGAATCAACCTGATGGAACGAATATATAGTCGATGGATGGTCCTATTGGGTTTCTGGCTGGCTCAGTCAATTGCCGCAACTCCCCATGCGTGTTCTCGGATGGGCTGAAATACTTAAATATAAATATTCAGTCTCTGGGCTCGTGGTAAAACAATTCTAACCATGGTTGCAACTTGGGGTATATCTGAAGGATCGGAGGTAATCCAAAGCCTCCGTCCCCCCCAACAATAAAAGAGAAGGAACAAAACAATAAGTAGTATTCGAATATCGAATATCAACTACTTATCCCCTGTTTGGACTCCGACTCCGACTTCCCCTGGTATATAAAAGAGCACGGGGCCGAACTAGGCCGGAGCAACAGGAGAGAGCCACAACCACCCACCGGGGACGGGGCTTGATCTGACTTCTTCCAAGCCCTTGCGGCTGGACTCCCACACTGGCGTGGGGGCGTGGGATGCTTGCTCTCTCTCTGACTTCTTTTCTCTTATTACCAAAGCCTCGATAAGGGAGAGAGACAGAGAGACAGAGATACAACACACGGACACAGACACACATAGATACAACTAACTAAAACTCCCTCTTGAGCTTATCTGATCCGTACATTTCCATTTATATACATATATATATATGAATTTCTCAGCCACCATCCAATTTCGGCAACTGTACTAGCCTGAATTCATTCAAAGAAGGATGCAATTGATCAAAAGTTCCATCTCTAGATTGTTCCTAATCCAATCGCATACATCTTCATCATCGTCAAGAAGAGCACTATCAATGTCATCCACTCCAGTCAAAATCCTCAGATTCGGTCCAACAAGATTTGCCCAGGATGCTTGGAAAAACCTCGAATCCAACTACAACGTTGAAGTGGTTGAATCTCCAGCCTCTTCAAGATCAGAATTTGTTGACGAATTGAAATCAGGCAAATACAAGGATGTCTCATACATAACAAGAACTTTTGAATCAGTTGCTCAGACAGGTCTATTTGACAAAGAATTGATCTCACTACTATTGGAATCCACATCTTTGAAAGCAATCAGTCACAACGGTGCAGGTTACGACCAAGTCGATGCCGTTGAATGTGGATCCAAGAAGATCCAACTCTCAAACGTTCCATCGTTAGTCGACGCAGCAACAGCAGATACTCACATTTATTTGCTCCTTGGAGCATTGAGAAACTTCCAACTGTCACTCTTGAACCTCAAAGCAGGAAAATGGCCATCCCAAAAATGTGCAGGCACTCCAATTGGTCATGATCCAGAGGGGAAAGTGTTGGGAATTTACGGTATGGGAGGTATCGGGAGGGCCGTTAGAGACAGAGCAGTTCCTTTTGGATTCAGAAAAATCATCTACCATAACAGATCCAAACTATCTCCAGAGTTGGAAGCAGGTGCAGAATACGTCTCCTTTGATGACCTTCTTGAACATGCTGACGTTATCTCCATCAACATCCCTTTGAACTCAACAACGAAGCATTCGATCAATGCCGAAACTATCTCAAAGATGAAGGATGGTGTCGTTATAGTCAACACTGCTAGAGGTCCAGTCATTGATGAATCCGCATTGTTGCCTGCTTTGAAGTCGGGTAAAGTTGGTGCCTTTGGTGCCGATGTGTTTGAGAATGAGCCTAACGTCAACATGGAGTTGATCAACCATCCAACAGTTGTGTCGTTGCCTCATATGGGAACCAACACGGTTGAAACCATGAAGTCAATGGAGGAGTTTGTCGTTAAGAATGTAATCACTTATTTGGAAACCGGTAAGGTGCTAGCCATCGTTCCAGAGTTGAAGAGTGTTCAGTTTTAAATGAACGAACTTTGTTCGGGGATGGGATTTTTTTTAGATCCACTTTTCATTTGCCCGTCTCTTTTATTCGTACTAATATATACATCAAATACAAGTTTATAAATTGTCTTTTCAATCTTATTCTTAGCTGTAAATGGTAGAGATTATATTATAATCATTCCGATCACACTTCACTCGCTACGCCACATATAGATGTTATCACGCTAAATGGTGGCGGAGAACGGATCCTCAACAGGTAGGCGGCTGGCTGTGCGGCTTCATAAGATGAAATTTGAGAGAAAAGAAAAAGTGAAAAATTTCAGTTTTATCAAACAAACGGGGATGGTGATTGTCCTTCCTATTGTGTGCCATACATCGATAGAACTATTCTAACTCCAGACCTTCCTTCTTGCTTATTATCGTTCTTTCTCGCTTAGAGGAAAAAGAAAAGACGGAAAAAAGAGCAGAAGTTGCCTTGTTCTTCTTTTCCTTATCGGCTGCTTTTCCATCTGATCATTATATCACCGTCATCATCATTATCAATCAGGACTTGAATACGATGGCTAAAGCCTTCCAATCAGACAAACATCATCTTTCAGATTTACAAATAGAGTCCCTGTCACCATCTGTTTCTGCTTCGTCATCATCCAGTACACTTAACCTACATATTCATCACCAGTCCAATAACCAAGAGATGTCCATCTTGACCCCGCAGAGGCTGGTTCATCTTTCCTCCAACAAGAAGCTTTCCAACCTTTGGTACCTTATTGCATCGGTGACATTGACGGCCTGTAATCAGCCCCAGGAGATACCAAAGATCTACCACTATGCAATGCACATTAAGATACTCGGACAAAAACCATCGATAGAACTCACTGATAAAGTATCAACGGTGGTTTCTCAGTACGAGGAAATCAAATCTAGAGGAAACCCATCAGACCCCACTTTCCAGAACACATATGTGAACGACCATCTCGCAACAAAGGAGGCATACCAACTTACCGAAAAGTTCAGAGAATCACTGTTGAAAACAGCTGCTCTATCAGGCTTACCAAAGGCCATCAACTCACTAACAACACTAAGAGACACAACCCCACAACATTTACTTCCAACAGCAGTGGACTCAAAACCAAATCGATCACCAATAACATCCTTCGAGGACTATCAGAAAGAACAGAATCGAGGCGTAATGTTCTGGAAATCGGTGTACAACAAGATTTCAGGAAGGGTCATTAATTCAATGTCCACTTCATCCCCTGATCTTTGGCAGTACACGATCCAACATGTCTACAGCCCACTACTCTCGTACTGTGGAGTCCTCGATGCTCAAGAGACAAGCATTGTCGTCATCGCAAGCTTGATTCCGCAGGACGTGAATCCTCAATTGAAGGGTCATTTGAAAGGTGCACAGAATTCAGGTCTAGACTTAGACACGATACGAGAGTGTAGAGAGATGGTGATTGAGATTTGCAAATGGTGTGGAATCACTTGGAAGAGCGAGGTTGCCAAGTTGTGAAGGTGTTGGTGGATCATATCTTATTATAAACTTTTCTTTTTGATTCTTATACACCAGATACAAATAAAAAATCATATGGTGTACCCTTTCGATATATATCATCCCGTGTATATTTCTAACCGTTCCATGTTTCTATTTGTGACTTCAAAGTTCCCCAACGGGTCTCCATCGCTCGATTCCTTCTGTGCAGCAGCATCATCATCATCATCATCATCATCGTCATCGTCATCGTCATCGTCATCGTCAACAACCTCATCCTCCTTCTCACCATCAGTGGAGGATGGCCCACGCTCTTCTTCATCCTCCTCCTCCCTTGGTTCGCCAGTGGCAGTCTCATCGATGTATGGGGTAGAACTGGAAGAATGAGACGCAGAATACGCTAATGATCCGTATCCAGAAACACCCAACTCTTCAACGTTTGGGACTCCTTTTTCCGAGCTGGTCTCTTGCTCCTCGTCCCTATCGAACACAACAGAAGCAGCCTCTTTTTTCTTTTGTAACTCCTTCTCTTTTAACCTTTGGGCGTCTAAAAAACCATTCAATTCGGAATCACTCTTTCCAAATAACTGATACCAAAACTTCACATCCGTAAAGTTTGGATAAAGCACATCATCTTGATGTTTGGCCGGTGCCACATACTCTGGATTTGTAAATTCTTGCTTTCGAGACTTGAAGTAATCCCATACTGACCTTGTTCTTTTTTCCAAGTTCCATTCTTTCTTCTCCCTTTCACAGTTGTACAGAAAAGTACCGTACTGGCAAGAGTACAAGTGATAAATCAAACGGCGCAAGAACCTCTCGTTAAATTCAAACTTATTAGGAAACTGCCTTAGAAACTGATAAACACAGTCCAGAAATTGATGGAATATGGGGCTTTCAAGTTTGGTGCTCTGATGATGCTTGAAATGCTGATTTAGCTGCTTAATCTTTTGAAAGTTTGAATCAGATGTATAGTTATGGAACTTGGTTTCGCTTTGTAGATGTCCTGACCTCTCGTTGAACTTGTGTCCAAACGAACACCACTCTTTTTCAACAAGCACCGCAAAGCCTTCGAGGGTTCTATAGTATGGATCAAGACACATCTGAACAAGGGCTGAGATTTGTGAGGTTCTATCCCATCCATCGGAACAGTGTAAGATTAGATGCATGTTGTTCAAATGCATCGACTTGACCAGCAAATCAGTGGCTTTCAACATGTTGGAGATGTGATCCAACCAGTTGGATTTTAATAGGAGTTCCTTGTTGAAGAGAGTGTTTGAAATGTCCAAGTTTTTCATGACCTCCTTGATCTTGTTCAAACTTTCCCTCATCACATGGATGTTTTCAATGTTTAAAAACACTTTCTTGCAACCTTCATAATTGTCCATCAGTTCTGTTCCTGCACCCAAGGCAGCCTGTGCCATTGCGTTGGTGATTGGCCTTGCGTCCACGATCAAATTGACCATTTTCAATCTGTTGTTCGTCTTGAATATCTCATTGAGTAGTTTTTCATCCTGGAAAGATCTGTTTTGTTTGATCCCAACAAGAGGCTGTGCACACCGGACGATGGAGCAACCGTTCTTCTTATAGTAGTACGATAGAGTCGGAAATCTGTTTTTCGATCTGAACTTGACAGAATGACTGAGAATTGCATCCGATATTGACCTTGGAACTATGCTGTTAGCAGGGTAAGACTCAGACAACCTGTAATCCTTGTTCAGCGTCGACAGTCTCCAATTGTGACACCCAGGGTAGGAATTATCCACCCCGTCATCAGACAAGTTCAATCCTTGTCTTTCAAATTCTGCCAATGTATTGTAATCTTTCCAACTGTCGAAGGGGAGCTCTATTCTGACGGGGGTGTAGATAAAGGCATAGACCTTTTCCAAAGCGTCGATACAGGTCAACTTCATGATGCTCTCGTAAGCATCCTTACACTCGTTAAAATCGTTGAAATCAAAGGCAAGGTATGTAAAATCCCTGCATCTGACTCTCAAGTTGGCGCCTCTGCAAAGATGATCATCAATCTCGTTCTCTTCAACGTACAGCATCGCCGAGCCTTTGTTAAACTCCACTTTTTCAATCATTGGATAACAACACCATAACTCTCGCATTCCAATTGGTCGCTGTGGTTGACCAGCTGTTCTATTCTGTGGTTGTGGTGGCAGGGTGAATATCAAGTGATGCGTTGTCAAATGGAGGGTCCCTTTCACCGATACCCCCCTTCTGTGAAGGGTGATATTGTCAACCTTTGTTATCTTTAGGTACTCCATGACTGAGATTGTATGTTTATCCACAGGCTTCTAAGTTTAGCCTCTGGAACGGAATTGGGAGAATACCACCGCTGACAATTTCTAGAGTGTTAGTTACAAATGGCGGAGTCTCTATTCTGATAATTGATGGTATGATAAAGGGGTCTTTTAGTTCTTAAGACATTGAACGAAGATGAAGAAAAGAACTCTTGACAGGGCAGGTGTGTTTATGGATGACCCATAATAGTTAATCTTGCTCTCTTTGAACCACGCGTGCGTCGCCGTCGCGTCGGTAGGTGGCCAAACAGCCTCTGGGCCATTTTCCGCTGAATGGTAGCAGTTGGGTTCAACCATCAAAGGCCACACTAGGGTTACTTGGGATCCACAACATCAACTGCTTCTAGCATGAATAAGCATGATGATTAATGTGTAACACACATTTGTGAATTGTATAGTAGGAGAAAAAAACTTCATAAGAAAAGAATATCTACGTGTAGGGAACAAAAAAAAAACACAAACACGCGAAAATCAACTATGCTAAGAGACATTTTATTAAAACAGCTTGAACGTCCATCAATCGAGACAAAACCAACATTATCATTTCTAGCCAATGCCAAAAAAAAATCAAGATCAAGCACCAGAACCTTCGACACCTTTTATCCATTTTTTGGCAATGTCGTCTTTTAAAAATGTACCTTTATTCTTCCAATTTCCCAATGACCAAAAGTTATAATTCTTGAAAGCAGGAGCACCATCAAATTGCAAATCAGCCTGATACCCAGTACCAGGAAGCCTACTAGTGCCGGCACTAGCCTGCAAGTTTACATTTTCAACGGTAGAACCGGCCGATTTCTCCCATGGCCGCAACGTCGTATCGTTAGGTATCCAACGGCCTTCCAATCTCCAAGTGGCACTAAAACTCATCTCGTTGATTCTACTTTCTGCTCTCTTGTACGCAAACATTTCGTCCTCTCCGGTGAACTTACTCATATCTTTGAAATTCGTAGCGGCACCTTGCCTGGTTGGCTCCTTACTGGTTTCAAACTGATTGCTTCCTTCTTCATAAGATTGAACGTTGGGTCTGTACGGGTTGGCTAAGTACAGTTGCGTTCTGGCAAACATCTCTTCCTCTTGAATCTCCTGATTGTTTGATCTCGAATCTTCCTGTGTTTTGGAGTTCAAATCCGGGAAGAAGATTCCGCTTGGATCGGCAGCCATGCGGAACAACACTTTGCATCTTGACTCGTATAGAGAGTCGAGCAGGGTGATGAAACGTCTTGCTTCGTTCTTGAATTTCACCGTCATCACTGGAATATGATCCACAATCACCGTGTGATATCTAGAAGCAATTGAAATGTAATCGCTCGGACCGTAGGTCTGATCACCACACAGATCGTTGAAGTCAAATTTGATGACACCGTTCTGGTGAACAGGTATCTTTATCTCCCTACCATAGGATACAAAAGAAGTTGGCACAGAATCATCCAACTTGAGATGTTGTCCAACCAGCCTATTCCAATGTTGTTCATGAGAATCATTACCATTTTTCACAACCAGGTATGGATCCAGCCTGCCATCTTTCAAAATCATTCTGTAGTCACTGTTGCTGTTCATATCAAAAATCTCACATCTTAACTTCAAGATTCTTTCAAAACTATGGAATTGAGTCTTGTTGAAATCTGTCGAGTAAAGTTCCTCTGGTAGTCTGTTTGAAGTTGCAATGACCACACCACCGAGTTTAAAGAAGTAGGTGAATAAAATCTTGATAATTTTAGCCGAAGCCAAATCAGGTAGCATGAATTCGTCAAGCATTAAGATGTAGTTCTTGCTTATCATCTTTGAAGCAACTTCAAATAGAATGAATTCATTCTCCAAGGACAAAATGGTATGATTATCCTGATTGGATCTCTTTCGACGTTCGTAGATGCTATGTATCTCAGAGTAGACCCATAGTATGAAGTTGTTATAGTGAATTCTAAGCTTTTTCTCAACTGGCAAAGAATTGGCAAATATGTCCAACAGCATGGATTTTCCACAACCAACCTCTCCATTGATCAACAGTCCTTGAGGCGATGGGAAATTCTCCAATTCTTCTTCGTCAGTGATCACCTTGATCAGCTCTGTTCTCTTTCGGTTGTTTTTATTAATGTACCATTTTGGCTTATAACCAATCGTGCTAAACAAAAGTCCCTCATTCTTATCTGGATTAAACTTCATCTCGAGCTCTCTAACAAGCTGGTTGATTCTAATTGCCTTATCTTCAGGTCTATAATCTTTCAATCTGAAATATAGCTTCTGGAACTGAACAGCTGCTCTAAACTGGCTCGGATCTTCCTGGAGTATTCCCCTGACAACATAACTGCGATAGATCATCAATGGATCCGTCACCATCAAGTTTGAGGAGGAGTCTGGAAGATCCTGTAGAGTTGGGGTCCTGTTATCAAAACCTCTTGGCCCTGCACTCAGATAGCGGCAGCAGGTGGATACTAGAGTGTGCAAACGAGATGTAGCTAGTAGCGACGGCCGTTTCATCTGTAGCAGTACCGTCATGGTGTTGTTCTATGTTTGTGGATTCAACTGTGAACAAGGCGAGAAAAGAGAAAGAGTGGGGAATGCCAGATGAAGCAAAATCGAATGCTAACCAACCTGCTATGTAGCGAGAGTCTTGGAAAGAGGTTGAATCTGACGATGCTGATACGGATAATAATATATAAGAGAGCAATTGTCAAAAAAAAGAGTAAAAATAGATAGGTGGAAGACTTTTCAATTCCTCTCATTTCCTTAAGATCCTATCGGTTAAAATTTCGTATCGGTTGGTGATGGCGAAGATAAAGCGGAAAAATACTCTTCAACGTGCGGCTCAAATGGACGCGGTGCTTTTTGCTGCAGAGCAAAGCTTTGACCTACGGTTGATAACGGATTTTGATGGTGTTTGGTGTTTGACGTGTTGGCAGCAAAGCAATCCTCCAGTCTATGAATCAGCCATCGCGAGCAACCGTTGTCCCTGGCATCCCCTTTCTTATTGTTGGATTTGCCTTTGTTAGAGCCGTTTTAGAGCTCAACTCCGACTCCGGAAGCTGGAGGGGTCGAGATTCCACAAGTTACGTCGGGCTTAGACGCATCTACCTAGTCTCAAGAATCAGGCCATCCTGGTTGTTTCGCATCGCACTACGTCTCATAGTATACGACGAAAACAGTATCCACCAATGCAAACTCAAAGTAACGGTTGGGCTGAGAGCAAAGCTGCTGCTGCTACTCGAAGATGCACCGATTAGACCGCATCGAGTCATCAATCTGCTCCTTTTGAGTCCTCAAGTGGTTTATAACAAGTTCAAGCCATCATTAGGATATGAGGCACTACCTCGATTGATTCCAAATCTCAACAGCATAGGTGGATTTAGAAGAAGCTCAGATACAAAACAATTTATAGTCGGAAACCTCCAACCAGTGGGAAAAAACGCATCAAATGACTTAAGTAATACTTATATATAAACAACAGAATCCAAAAACAAAAGAAAACACTACAACCACAAAACTCTCAGCTTATGCTCAATCAATCAACAATAGCAGATCAAATAAGAGTATCAGTCAAACATAACCATGGAAAAGATCGCCATGTAATGGACTGCTTTATCTCCAGAACACTCAAAGCGTATGCTTGATGCTTCCATTTCTTTGTGAGCTGCTCTCTCGGTTTCACTGCCGCGTAAAAGATTCAAACCATAAGAAAGATGCTTGCAATTACATGCCCTTTCCTTTCCTTTCCCTTCCACCTTGCAAGCGACTAAACCTTTCCCTCACCAATTATAATCTAATCTTGGACTGTCTGCTCATCAACCAGAGCTGAGATCCACAAAACACAAAGAACAAAACGTACAAAGCAACAGCACCAAACACGGTATGAGCAACCGCCTTACCATCCTCAGGATCGTTGATTGAACCCATTAGGGCTTCATGGTTGTTGTAGAATAGCGTTCCAATGACAGATAGGATTACTATACCAAAGGCGGAAATGACTGTACAAAACCAAGCTTTTCCAGGCTGTAATAACAAATGATGAAGAATGTGAGAACCATCCCGTATCATAAATTGAGCGAACTGTGGAAAGCATGATGTAGAAGTTTCGAATCTTAGCAGCTCACAGGTGCCTGCTAATCCTGCCTTTGCTGTAACGCGATCATCGACAAGACTCAATTGAAGACAACGCAATCGTGCATCTGACAACAGCAGCAGTTTATGCCTCATCAAACCAAACGACTCACAGTATGACGGCGGGAGCTAGTAACTCAGCGATTCAAAGCGGCAGATCATCATGCAAACCACAACAAGTTGATACATAAATGGGATAACCAAACAAAACAGTGAGTTAGTAATTTTATTCGTTGGTTGGATTGAGGAGTATCAAGACTGGCAAGGTGACCTTGAAGAAAAAAAATATCGCTTGCTTATAGTTGAAAATGCTGGACAATCATCCAACCCACAGATCCTTTCATATCTCTTCAAATTCCAGTCTTAATATGAGCCTCTTCTTCATTGAATCTCTCTCTCTCTCCTTAGAGTAAACTGACATTTCCATGTGTACATTGGCTTCTCCTTCATAAAACAAGTTGGATATTCAAACTTACGCTAACGATCGGCTTCATCTTTTGGTAATATATATATATATATGTATATGTGTGTGTGTATGAATAAACAAAAGATAGTTAAAAACTTGATGCTTCTGGTCCCTCATGCTTCAAGCAAAGCTAAAGATCTGATGAACTTGCTTGGAGTTAGTTATGTCGGTTGAAGTAGGAGATTGATTGATTGAGCGTAGGTACGGCCAGTACAGTACAATACAGTACAACCACTCTATCGTGCTGCTTAATTCACTTGCTTGGTGAACGCACCGACTCTTAGTGTGCACTTCACAGCCCTGTTTTTAGTACCTGGTATTTTTGAGAAGTATTCAATACTCAAAGTGGTGCTGGTAGCAACCACACAACAACAACACTTGAAACACTTGAAACACCATGAATCGAAAACAGAATATTGAAGATAAAGGCATTTCCATTTTTTCTAAAGTTAGCAAAAAAAAATGCTCTAGAAACATATAGCTATAAAAAAAACAGTGCCTATAAATCATCAGAAAACTCGAAGTATCGTAGAATGTATCATATCAATCATCAATCATTACAAAAGAACAGACACACACAAGCAAAAACAAGTGACGGGGACAAAACCAAAATCAAAAGAAAAGATCCCAAAACCATTGTAGTGTTCATTACCAAAACATGCCCAGTTCCACCACTCTTCAGAAAAAGTTGGCAGTACTACTAGCCCCATTCCCGTTGAACTGTTGTTGTTGTGAAGAAGCGTGATTATACTCATGCAACACACCATTGACACCACCACCACCAGACTGTTGCTGTTGTTGCTGTTGAACCTGCTGCTGTAACAAACGCAACTGTTGAAGCTGATGATCGGTCCCACCACCAATGTCCGCCGTCGTCTTAGTTTCAGTACCACCAATGACCTCATGAACGCTACTCTTTGCTCTCTTCCGTAACCTTTCCAATTCTTCAGTATCCCTTTGATTTCCCTTCTCAACGACAAGATTACGAAGCAGTCTATTCTCCATTTCCAACTGTTGAATCTTCCCTTCGAGGCTCTTTGATAGATCGGATAGTTCCTTCAAGGTACGTTCCATCTCTTGCTCTTTCATCTTCTTCTTGATTCTAAAACGGGCAGACGCAGCCGTGTTCCGACGTCTCTTGTCCGTTTCTGAAGGATTATTCGAGTATTGTGAGTAATCGTCACCGCCATTTGGAGAGGTAGAATCGCTTAGGGAATCTTGGTTATATGAGGACGGAGACGTTGTTGATCTTGCTGCGGATTCGGCCAGGATGCTAGCCACCGACCTGGTCACTGATGCCGCCGTTGTTGCCGCTGCTGATGCTTTTGTTGCTGGGTTTGTCGAGCTGGCTGTTGATGAGATTGCTGATGCTTGTGGGGATGTGATGCGCTGGGATGAAGATGAAGATGAAGATGATGTGGTCGAATTGTTGCTGTTGTTATTATTAGTATTACTATTAGTGGATGCGGAAGTCGCCGTTATTGTTGTCGATGTCGATGTTGTGCCGCTTTTCACGGGCGTTTCAGTCTTGACGGGGGATATGTTATTTGTAGAGCTTCCCGAGGTAGATGGAGATGCTTGGTTGTTGAAGTGGTTAATTGGTTCAAACGAGGATGCCTGTGCCGAAGCTTTATTGGCAAACGCCGTTGCCGTTGCCCTCCTAAAATCCAGAGAATTAGTAGCGGACACCTGATGCTGCATGGTGGAAATTGACGATGAGGAAGGCGTAGGTAGTAACGAAGAGACATGAGATTCTTGATTCATGTCTGAAATTTGTTCTTTCTCCTGCTTTTGCTCCTGTGCCAGTATATCAGACTTGTGGTAAGCGATAAGGGTGGCCAAAGCCTCGATCTGGGTCTGTGAGAGACCGGCAGCAGATAGTGTACTTTGAGCTCCCTGCGGAACCTCTATCCTAGGAAGTTGTGAAGATTCTTGTTGCTGTTGCTGCTGCTGCTGCTGTTGTTGCAGTGGTATGCTACCACCTGAAAATCCCAATGAAGACATCGGTAAATGTGACAAGTTAGTCTGGTGTTGCTGCTGATGATTAGATGGCACCAGGGTTTGGCCTAACAACTCATGAATAGTGGAAGGAATAGATCTGTTCAATGGTTGTTGTTGTTGTTGTTGTTGAGTGCTTGACATTTGATGATAATGATGATGATTTGCAGGGGATACATGGTTAAACGAGATAGTGCTGTTCATGATGGGTTGCGAGTCGGCCAGAGAGTCTCTCAAACCGCTCGAAGACTCTTCTAGCTTGACTTTCTTCTCCTCGTCTGGGAATATGAACGTGTCGTCGGCAAAAGCAGCCAACTCTGCGCTTAGTTGTTCGTCAAAGTTAGGCTCCTGGATGGGATCGTTACTCTGTAGGAAGTTGTCAACGTATACCAACTGCTCTAGTAGTGCCATTGGTGTTTCGTCCAAGGACTGTTGATGATGCTGCATGTTGTTGAGGTTTGAAAGGATGTGATTGTTTCCACTCGAAGAGTTCCCACTGCTGTTTGTAAAATCGGTGGATTGAAATCCAGACATTATTGAAAAGCAGAAAGGTCGCTTTATGGGTCAAGAGGGAGAGGGGTTATTGATTCTTTCGAGGGGTTATATAATAGTGGAGTCTGATAGGCGTGATTGATCGGGAAAAATTTTCTAGGTATCAATCCTATATTGAATGAGTCAGACAGAGATAGAAGGGGAGAGATGGAGCACTACTATGTGTGTGTGTATAGTATAGGTGTCTTTTGATTGAATGATTGATCGAGACAGGTCCGAGTTGAAGAAAAACGTGATGTTGGTGGTGTGGTTCAACGCTTGGGTGTATTATTAATAATGTATTGAATGATTGTCCTTTCTAAATAGTGCATTCTTTCTGTTGAACGAGCTCCTCCGCAAGGTTAGTAAGTCTTTCAGAGTAGAGCTGCAGGGGCCGCGGTGACCACAGGACGGGGGCCCGGTGGGGCTGTCCGTGTAAGTGTGTGAATCCCCAAATCACGTTCCAGTGCGTGATTGGGTGGGCGGTGGCGCTCTCTTTAGTCTGTTTTCTCATGAGCACGCACTTGCACGTGATGTACTAAAGGACGAGTAAAGAAGGAAGAATAAAAGGAACAGACGACCACAGACCACGTTTCTACTTCAACTTTAACTGATTAATTGTATTATACACCACTGACTGCCGGTGCTTCCAATAAGGCAAGGTGTAGGTAGTAGAATAGGTCGTAAGTCACTATCGTATGACTTTAAAATGAATTTCGGTGGCAAATCTTTCAGCTGTCTGCTCCTTTGGTGGATCTAAAGGTGCCCCTACCCATACTGCCAAAGACTTGAGTTTTCAACACGTAGACGAATGTTTCACCCGCCTTAATATCCATCCCAGTGCGGCCTTAAGTGACATGAGAAGTGCAGAAGCTGCTGCCAGTGCTGACAACGCCCTTTTGAAGAGACAACTTTAGGATTTGGATCCATTCGCTACGAGAACAAGCGTCGATCAAATTATTTGAATTGGAGGTGATTGAGTCGGTGCTACCCAAAATCAAGGCTGTGAAATGATACGCCACGTAGTTTACCAGTCAGGAGCATCCCTCAGGTAATATAACATTTTCAACCATCGGCAATATGCAAGGATAACAGTAGCCTCGTCGTTGTGACTATACATCGAATAAATCAAGCCTTCTCTCTCTCAATTTCCAATTGGTCGAAGAGAGTAAGATTAATCAATACTTACGCCACAAGGATGTCTCCATCAACTGAAAAAACCACTTATTTTATCACTGGCGCAGCCCGTGGAATTGGATTCGCGTTGGCGAATGCTCTTTCCAAATCCCCAGAAAACGTCATCATTGTATCCGTTAGAGATATAACAACTGCAACAGCTTTGAATAGTCTTAGGAAGACAAATAGCAACATCCACATTGTGGAATTGGATCAAACTAAGACTGACTCAATTGACAAATTAGAAGAGCAAATTTCAGCGGTCACTGATGGTATCGACATCTTCATTGCCAACGCCGGGATTGCTTACACCTTTTCGCCAGTTCTTGATACCCCAAAGCAGGCATGGATGGATCACTACTTGACGAATGCACTAGGTCCCATCTTGGTCTATCAAAAGATTCATCAATTTCTGTTGAAGAGAAACACAAGAAAGGCATTTTTTGTATCTACCGTTGCTGCTTCTATTGCTGCACAGGTACCATTCTCATCAAGTGCCTACGGTCACTCTAAAGCTGCACTCAACTATTCCGTCAAAGAGTTGAGCACTGAACTTGCTCCAGAAAACTTTATATTTGTCAGTATACATCCAGGTTTTGTGCTAAGTGATATGGGAAATTGGGCATTTGAAAAGATAACTGGTAGGAGCCCCGAGGCTAGCTCAACGGGTGCAGTTGGTGGCATCACACCAGAGCATAGTGCTTCTTGTATTCTTCAATTGATTGCAAAGAGTACCAGTGAGACATCTGGAAAGTTTATTAGGGTCGATACCGGCGAAGAAATTCCTTATTAGACAGTGCAGTACACAAATCTAGCGTATACTTCTCGTTTTTCATTGTATATGCACATCAAAAACTTATGAATCCTGAGCTTATGGGTTCCAACATGTATAAAATCTATCTATTACTTTAAGTCCGCTCTATTTCTATCTATCTGTAATCTTGCTTTTGCTAGCAATTCCACAGTGTGGTGATACTTAGCCTCGATGCCAACCTTGAGCCCAGTTCTAACGACAAATCCATTGATATAATCAATCTCAATATCTCGTAAGTTCAGAACATCCTGCCTCATGCTGGACGAGTTGCTTCCATTAATGACCGTTCCCACATCAATAACAACGTCCAGTAACCTATCATTGTTCAATATCTTGTAAAACAACTGGGACTCAAGTAGGACAGGGTGACTCTTGACAATTATTTCCAAGGCTTCGTCTATCAACTCTTTGAACAGCTGCCTACTACTGTCAAGATCGGAAAGCTCACCGTTACGACAGTTCAATATCGCTGTTATTGGATTGATGCATAAGTTCACCATTAATTTTTCAACCTGGTAAACCAACAGATCACAATACTTATAGTAGCTCGACCTCAGTATGTCCGAATCCATCAAGGCAGCAACGATGTCATTGTCAACGACACCGTCATTCTCTATCAGCAGTTCCTCATCAGCCGGATTTGATCTTGGAAGTTTGCATATCTTTAAGTCTCCCATACCCGCATGGTTGTAGTTGAAAGTGCCATTTTGGGCCAAGTCTTGGAAAACCCCATGACTGATGACTGCCTGATACATCGTTGGTCGACTTGAAATATCTGGCCAGATTTTTGAGTATAGCTCTTCAATGACTCCCATACCATTCTGAATCAACAGAATTCTTGTGTTTTTGTTAATCTTTGAAAGAAACGGGATTAAAGATCTGACAGTGTCAAACGTTTTAACACTAACGATCAAGAATTCAATCAACTTGTCAGGAATGGAGTCTGCCTTGGTGGTGCCATCAATGTAATACTTCAGAATATTGCCATTGTTGAAAAGTTGCTTGATTTGAATAGCATTGTTGGTCTCTTTCATGAAATTGATCTTTTCATTGCTTCTCAAAATGTAGTTGACAGCAAAACGAGTAGTTAGCTGGGAGGAAACAAGAGTTCCTATTCCCCCTGCACCGAGGATATACACTTTCTTCACACCGGTCATTGAGGATAGTTTGGATCGCAAAATGGTCATGATATAGCAAGCAAAGGATCAACAAAGCCTGAACCTATGATTTATATGAGCAGCTCCTTCTCTCAATCGCTCTCTCGCTTGACAGTAGCCAGTCAATTAGGATGAATTCCAACAGGGAGGTCGATAGGAGCTCCTTCCTCCGAAGCAGAGGAAACAGACCACTCCCATCGGACTTAAAAAGATGTGCAAAATTGAAGAGGATTTGACGCTTCGAATGGCAGCGACTGCTGTGAAAAATCTGTGGGTCGATCGACGCGCATTACTTTTCTATGAAATTGTCCTAAACTTTTGAACAGGAAATGAAGAAACGTTATACTCCACATTGAAATGATAGAAAGACCAGAAGTTTCAGTGTTTGATCTTGTTGTCTGTAAGATCCCAGACTAAAACCACCAACAGCCCGAAGGTCTTTCTGAATCCTAACAAACGGACCTACTCAATCGCACCAGATATCGCACAAACGATAACCAGAAGACCGACACACTTTTAATCTCGAATCCGCCAGCTTTTCAACCTGCCAACAGGCAAATTGCTTCATTACAACACATCACACAAACGCATCAGTATGGCGAAAAAGGATCATAATTCAGAGTCGGAGTCCAATGCTCATTCCTCCTCACACAACAACAACAATCCTAATAACGCATCCTCAACATCGAGATCATCTACAAAACAGCGTAACCAACTGATAGCACAGCAACAGAAGGAGTTTTTGGCAAAGTATATCCACTCCAACGGTCCAGATGACTTTGAGAAGCCTAAACCATTAGATTTTAGCACGTGGACGGAAGAGCAGTTGAGAAAATACAGGGAATTGTATCTTAATCCTAACCAGTTGATATCTGCCGATGTGAAGACTTTTCAGGGATACCTGTTGGAAGACTCCGAATTGGGAGAAAGTTCGGAATCGTATACGAAAAACGAGTTGAATAAGGAGAAATACGTTTATGAATACAGAGATGCCAACTCATTAAGGAAAAATGTCGAAGATCATTTCAGCAATCAGCTCACCGTCAAAGAGAGCGAAGTTATAATGAACTTCATATATAGGGTCAAGAACGAAGATAAGAAGTTCAGGATGTACTTTGATAAGAGGACTTGATTTTTGTTTTTTTGTAATTATTTATCAATGGTTTGGTTTTAGTTTCTCTTTTTTGTTTCTAGGTTCTCGTAATGATTACTCAAGTTTTGTCGTTTGATCTTAGTTACTCCAATATTATTCAAAGACAGCCTATCCCCAACTATGATGTATCATCCTCGTAGATCGATCAGTCAATCAATTATGCAAGCATCCCAATAAAATCACTAAAAGTTCTTCTCAATCCCATGATATGCCTTCCTTCTGTGTCATTCTCTCCCTTGCAGCCATGACCAATTCTACCCTCTTCTCCTCAAAGCTCAGTCCCCCAAAAGGGCCTCCACCGTTTCCAGCTCCAAAACCGCCACTGGATCCAACATATGCCTCTTTCTTGGAAGATGTTACGCTTTGCTTGTCATTCGACACAACAAAGCTTGAGCTTGTATCCAAGCCCGAACCTGAACCCGATGTCGAGTCCACGACAGGATCAAAACTAGCCGTGATATGTCCCGGAGGCAAAGGTAAGCTTCCTTCGCTCAAGTATCTCTCCACCGTTTCATCTACCGATCCGGTCCTTTCCAAGTCATATCTGATCTGTCCAACGGTTAATGAAGGGGCAACCTGAAGCACCGTATGTATCATTTCTGGAGTGACTGTTCTCATTCGTCTTCTGGCTGGCCTGCTGTTGACCTGAGTGCCATTATTGAGTGGTGCACTTGGTGTACTTTGAGGTTGACCCACATTCAAAAACCAGTTGACAACTATGGCCAAGACACCCAAGATGACAATCAATGTCATAGACGAGTACTCCATGATGCTCGTTTGATATAAATATATATATATATATATATAACTTGTAAAGCCTGATGATTGCTGGAGAATGGAATTATATCACCGTATGTATTGCGATAATCTATCTACTGGTGGAAGTATACCAGATGGTCTAGTTATCACGATCGATGTAATCAATGTCTCTGAAATTGGAGTGGCTTCTGTTTAAGATCACTTTTGTACCGCCCAGTACAGAAGGAATATGAAACACCTAATGAAGTACTTACTCAGTGACACTAGCTCGTTATCATCATCTACAACAAACTGGCTTTCGTCGTTAAACGTTTGCCCTGTTGGGTGACATGCGCGGACTGCACTTCAATCACGTGACACATCAGACTGATATTGGTAGTGGTAGCATTACTCATTCCACTTGCAAACGGTTGATCATAAGGCTACTTCTGTGACATCCTGTGACATTCTGGACATGCACCACTAATCAAAAGAGCAGAAGATGAATTACAGGCAGATAGAGAAACTATAAAAATATCTCATCCAATCCTAGGTCCTCCCCTAGTACTATCGTCAGTAGTTTCAAGGCTGGTAGAGATCAAAGTTGGTGCAATTCTTCTCTTCTTCAGCTTCGTCGACTGCTCCAGTATTTCAACCGGCTTATCATCACTCAATTCAGCATTACAGACCAACGGACCAGCAATATCATTTCTGCTCATCAATTCAACCGATAAAATCTCATCCTCTCTGTTATCTTCAACATCGGTGATATCAATCACTTCGATATCATTCGTCTCGGTCAATTTGGACACAGGCAATAATGACGATGGGGTGGAAGTCCTAGTGGGGAGCAGTTGTGGTGTTCCTGTAGCTGTTGATGATGAAGATTCAAATATTTTCCCCTCATTTGGATTCAGCGGAATTGGTGCAACCACCGACGCCGTGTTTGAAGATGCGTTAAAACTCGTTCCGGTAGTTGTCGAATCTGTCCCTAATGTTGTTGGTTTCGGCTGAGCAGTAAGTAAGTCAACTATGGATGGAGTCGAAGGCTTTACTGATGATAAAGGTACCCCACCAGTTGGAGCGGGTAAGCTTCGAGACGTGGCTACACTCGCTGCAGTTTTATTCACAGCTGGTGGCAACACGGTCTCAATGGTTGTGATAGATGTCCTTTTTGTTTCAGGCTTCGTTATTGGATTATCCTTCAAAAACTTTGCCATATCGTAGGTCTCCACCTCTCCAAGTAAACTCTCATTCACAATCACACTCGTGACAAACCCATCAGCAGAGGATGCCATCAATACCTTACCATCCCCAGACCAGCATATATCCGTAATCACAGCATACTGTATATTGGTAACGATACCCAGCGCCTTCAACCTTTGAGTGTCGTATATTATCACCGAGTCTTGAGTGGCAACTGCAAACACCATCCTGTAGTTCAGCTTGAACGCCGCTGGCTGACCACGAATAGGCTTGTAAATGATTGGGCTGAACCTGATGGCAATAGCAGGTTTTTTGAAACCCGGTAGATGCGCAACCGGTGGTTTATTGAGCCCAAACCTCGTATGAATGTAGACGGTATTTATTATCTCTTCACTGGTACCAGTGTTCGGTTCTTGGTTCTGGTGAGGTTGATTCTTGTAGATGCCACTCGAGGTAAACAACAACAAACCATCGGGTGAAAAACTCAACCTTCTGAAGAAGGATTGCAATGCCTCATTGTGGTACATCTGATAATTCTTATACAGGATGTTGGACAGAGGAGGCATGACGGCAGGTAGCGGTGGCATGGCAGGTGCTGGAGAGGAATTTCTCGTTATTGACATTGCTAATGAGTGGGTTGAGCTCGTGGATGAATTAGAGTACGATCTCTTATGCTTTGGGGTCTGTAATGGAGGGTCCATGGTGGAAAACGAAGATGATCTTGTCGAAGTTGCCGGTGCTCCAGGAGCCATTGATAAGGTACCACTACCACCAATGTGGCCCAAAAGAGCTGCCGGGGTGCTGGATGTAATCATTGACGCTGGTGTTGGCATTAGCTCCGTGTTGTTCTTTACCGCAAGGTTCTCACTCGTCAATTTTGTGCTTGGTTTGGAAATCGGGGCAATATGCGGACTGTGAGGAAGCTTCGAGCTTGGCAATTCAGCTCTTTGAATCTTGTAAAATGTCGTTGGAGAAAGTGCCAATTCGTTACCCTTCTGTCCAAGAATTTTGTAGATGTGAACTGATCTATCAGCAGACTGAGAGCAAATATATTGGTTTCTTGGATCCCACGTAACACCTTGAACATAGTGATTATGTTCTGATATCTGCTTTATCACCAGCCCGTTGGCAACGTTGTATATCCTAGTAATGTTGTCCATCGATCCACAACAGATATATTTGGAGTCAGGAGACCACGCAATGTCATAAATTTCAGACGAGGTCGAAGACCGACAGGTTGTTTTCAAGATCCAACTCTCCTTTGCATCGTCGTCTTCACTTCCAAACTCCTTAACAATCTTATCCGATAATGTCCATATCATTATGGTTCCATCGTCAGAGGCAGTGGCTAGCATCTCACCAGTCGGATCAAACCTGACACAGTTGACCGCCTGCGTGTGCTTTGCCAAGGTGCTCAAGTACTCAATGCTCTTGATCTCCGTCTGATCTTCACTGTACGTTGGTTTCCAAACTCTCACGTTGTTGTCTCCACCACCAGTGACTAGTCTCGTTGACTTATGGCCTCGTCTGTTCGGTTGGAAGTCAATTGTGTACACAGGAAGATTGTTATCGTGCCAATGAAGAGTCAATGTCTTTGCATGGAGCAATATCGCCGACGTTTGCGTTGTTGCTGTTGATGTTATTGAATCCGATGCTGACATTGATGCCAACTCTAAGGATGATGGCGTTGCTGGTAAAGACATGATTGATGTATTTGATCTATGAATAAGTTGGACAGAAGCCCTATGGAAGATGTGGTTGGAAATCTGTCAATAATTCCTGCTCCTGATGAATCACAAAGAAACCTAATCGTTCGTTCTATTCTGACTCAATCCAACGCCGGCTTTGTGAAGTTCACGCTGCTTCAAAATCAACAGTTTTCTGAATACCCTATATGATTGAAGTTAGCTATACGAGTAAACTCCAGTATGGGCTTCAAAACTAGCCTCTGTGTATGTCAAGATCAAAACTACAAAAAACCCACCCGCTTATTGTACGGCGTGCACGCGCATGGGCGGAGGATGCAGTGAAAATTGCACACGCGAAAAGAGTGCTCCTTTACTACACCCGAAGCACACGGACCAAAAATCATTCATATGGGTTTAATCGCTCGTTCACATCTTGATTGAATGTTTGTGGATATGGATACGGATATGGATATTACGTATCTGTAAGAAGCGATCAATACATTGCTTGAGGTGCAGCCGTGAAAACAGGAATGAAGGACGTTATTGTAATCTTCGGTTGTTTCACTCAAATGAGAATGTAGTATAGTAAATCGCGTAGCGTACAAATAAGTTAATCATATACAACGGTGGAAGAGATAAAATTGAAAAAAAAGGTACAGAATAGACTCATCAAATGATTAGTAGAGGCAACAACGAATATTATAGAAAACGGTGTTGTACCGTTGGTAGAGTACAGCAAAATGTCACTAACAGAATGACCTCACAAGTTGAAGAAGGACATCAATTTTCTTCCCACAACCTTATTCTTTTTGTCGGCGCTGTCCGCTGGATAATTATCGGTGGACAGCCTCTGTTTTCTCAAGTCACCATCAATCTTGTTCACCTGTGCGACAAATTCCGACGAATTAGGATTGGACTTCAGCGAAGGAGGTTGGGCCAAATCAATACCATTGGACTCGTCAACTGGAAGAGCGACGGTGATTGACTCTTTTCTCGCCACTGATGGAGGTAAGACAGATGACGACGACTGTCTTCTATTGACCGGAGAACCGGATGAAATTGACTGCCTGTGAGCTGGCGTTACAACCATTTGTTCATGTCCCTGAGTTGGGAGATGCTGGAGGCTAGTTTTGGAACTCACGTTGCCTCTCACAGACGTGGAGAGGTCAGATGTCGTCAATGGAGATCTTGCTAGGTTGAGTTCCTTTGACTCCTTTGTTGCTTTGCTAGATCTTCCAAAACTGAAGAACTTCTTCTTCTTCTTGGAAGGAGAAGACTCTGATGTTGGTGCAACTGATGCGGCAGATGGGACCACCAAGGTGGTACTTGAGATGTCTCCATGATCCTTCTGCGGGATTGGCAAAGCTTGAACTGGTGCAGTAACATAGGACGTTGATTTCTTCTTTGGGGTAATTGGGACAGGCGGAACAGGGGAACTAGGAACCTGCACTTGTCGTTCTGGTGGTTCGAACTCACGAGGGGGTTCCTTGTGGTCCACAGCTTCGGATGGTGCTGATTTGGCAGTCATTTTTTGCTCTTCCTTAACGTTGAAAACTGCAGAGTCTCTCTGCTTGCTCAATCTTTTCATCTCCTTCTTTTGTTCCTTTTCATGACTTTTTTTTCTCTTTTGTTCTTCCTTTGCCTCCAGTTGCTTCTGCTTCTTCATGGCTTTGTCGTCAGGCATCTTCCTCAACGAATGAGTTCTAAATCCTAAGCCTGCAGCATTAGACTGGTAATGGTTTGAACTGGAAGTGTCACGACTAGTAGGATGGTTGACAGAGGATGTAAGCGACATCGTTCTTACTTTGGGTTGGGCGGAACTGATCGATCCTCTCCTATTATTCATACTCAACGACATTGTTCTTCCGCCAGAATTGAGCAGAGTGTTCTTTTGAGTATTCTCATCAAAACTCTCATCAGCATGATCCTGAGTCTGATGTTGATGCTGGTAGGCTTGTGTTCCATACACTTTCTGCATTGTGATTTGATATGCCTTTTCATACATCTCCTCCGGAGTCTGCTGCGATTGTTGCTGTTGCTGTTGCTTTGAGGAAGATGGCGGAGGTAATTTTCTGGAGGAGACATGTTGCGTTGGTGAGTCGAAAGATTCAGTTGGAGCGTTTACAATTTTTACCTGCTTTCTAACCATCGATGAAGATGTGGTTGATGTTAAAGAGCTAGTTCTACCTTGCTGTTTTGAGTTGTAAGCGGGTTGCAAGTATTGGTTGTTTGCAGCTGTGGGGAGGGGTGCAGCTGTAGTCTGTCTGAATGACGAACGTTGGGCAATTTGAGGCGAGTTATGAAGAGTGGATGATGCATTGGACTGGATATCCTCCGTGACCTTTTCAGAGTCAATCTGTTGTCTTGCACTTTGTGAAGATCTGGATGCCTCAATTTTGACGGATTCAATGGCAGGAGAAACCGTGCCTTGTCGCACTTCTTGGACAGCATCAGAATATACAACCGGCTCGTCCCCATCTTCATCATCGTCTGACTCATAAGTCATTGTCGTCTTCATCACTTTTCTTTTAGGCTCACCCGCCACAGGTGATCTGGAAGTAGGAGAAGACGTCTTCAGGATTGATCTCACTGGTGACATGGTGCCCCTTGTTCTGTCGTGACTGGTTGGTGGTTTGTCAACGATAGCCTGTGTCAACATTCTATAACTGTGAGATAGAGCTTCCGATCGAGCCACATAAGCGGATTCCTGACTATTTGGTTTGCGGGAATCATGCTCATGATTGGCATAGTTATCATAAACCTCTTCTGGATAGGACAGATTGACCTCTTCTTCAATCTGTTCCAACAGAGGTTCCTCAATGTCTTTTTGCACTATTGAAGGAGGCACCTGTTGTGGCTGCGGCTCTGGTTCATCGTATGCATGGTAGAAGTCGTCATCATTGTCAAACTCCTCCGCAATGCTTCTCAACTCGTTATCAGCAGCATTACCATTACTGAGAATGGATCCCTCATAGTTTGGAACGTATGCTGGCTTGATGACTGTTGTTTTGACAACCTCGTATTCTCCTCTCCTTTCAATGGTGGTCTTTGTGATCGATTTGGTGCGACCATTGGCATCTTTTTCCTTTGTCGTTCTCACTATGGTCGACACTTCGTTACTCCTTGGAGGTCCTCCCAATATCTTTCTCTTTGTTGTAGTGGTGGTTGTAGTGGTACCTGCAGTGAATCCTGAGGAGTTGGAATTTAAAGAGTTTGTCCTAGAGACAGGGGTTGGTCTATAAACGTTCGAATTCAACGAGTTTGATCTCGAGACAGGCTTGTGGGATAGGTATGGATTTGTTTGACCTGGTTGGAAAGAGTTGGATCGCTTGATATGAGTTTCGGGGCTTCTGAAGCTTCTCGAACTTAACGAGAGTGTTCTACCTGCATTTCCGTTGTTATAGGTTGATGTCAAATTTGAATATGATGCATGCTTTCTTAGGGATGCAGAGGCTGCCGCAGCTGATAGACTAGTCATTGAGTTACTTCTCGAAGTGTTTCCAGTTGCAGCATTAGCAGCCTTATATGCCGCTGAACTATTGTTGTTGTTGTTGCTGTTGTTGCGACTTGCACTGCTTGTATTTGAATATATGGAACCATGATCGTGATTGAGTGCAGGTTGAGGCGAAGGGGTAGTGTAGTAGTATACACCAGATTCTCTTGACTGTATGGGGAGAAGGGGAGGGGAAGGTTGTTAGTAACATGGATCAGAAATTGCACCAAACAAACAAAGGGGCTGTTGCCGTGTGGATGCCGACTATCCTGTGTTTGCAAGAGTAAGTGCCAACAAAAACATACTTTTCTTGAGGGCCTTCTTGAAAGGAGACCGCCTAATGCCATTTTAGGGAATGAATAGTAAGTGAGAGAGATGAATAGAAATAAGATGAAGAAGAAGAAGAAGGATGTTCAGAAAAGGGAAAGAAGAGGGAAATAGGGCTGCGCTTATGTATATATGTGTATATAAACAGGAAGGGAAGGGGGGGTACATGCAAAAATAAACAGACCCGTTTCATGTGCTGTTCTATTACGTAAAGGCTTACGTGTTATACTTGCTAATTTTTTGCATTTAATTATGTAATGAGCCACCTAAGATAATATGGGGTATACGATGGCGGGGCGGTGCACCGACAAACACAGTAAGTACTCTAGCGAGCAGAGCAGAACATCACTCTGTTCTTTGCCTACAACGTTACTCTTCATTATCATCTTTACCAAACCATTAATTAACCACCGAAAAAGTACTTTGAAACATCTTTCCATTAACAAAGCAGACACTGCAGTAACCAGCGACACTTACTGGGAATAATTTTTCACTTATCATCATAAACGCAATGGATACCAGACCAGCAAACGAGTCTACCCCTTTCTCCAAGGCGGTGGAAAGGCTGGAAGAAGGTTCATCAATATTCTTGATCATCCTCGAAAGATTTATCTCAACAATTACATACTTCCTACCGGATGGTCTGATTCTATTCTTTACAAGAATTGTCAAGTTCATCTTCAACATGCACAAGACCAACGATAAGGTTTACAATAAGTATCTCTCTGCAGATAGCTTACAAGATGACAAGCTACTTCTGAAGATTGAAAGACTAAGAGTGGCTAAAAACTTTGCGGAAATTTGCGAGTTCAATGGCTTCACAGTGGAGAATCACTTGGTGCAGACGAGAGATGGTTACCTGTTGACCGTTCAAAGGTTAAATCCAGAGCTCAATGGATTCAAATCAAACGGCGAAGCTGTCTACTTCCAGCACGGATTGTTGATGAACAGTGAGATCTGGGTGTTGATGTGTGACAAGGATCAAAATTTACCATTTAGATTATGCGAGCAAGGTTATGATGTTTACATGGGAAACAACAGAGGAAACAAATATTCAAGCAGACACGTGTCCCTGTCTCCTGACGAATCAAAGTTTTGGGATTTTTCGATCGATGAGTTTGCAATGTTTGATATCCCTTCAACGATTGATTACATCTTGAACCGTAAGAAGATTCAAAGTTTGATCTATATTGGCTTCAGCCAAGGTTGCTCGCAAATTCTGGCTTCTATTTCAGTTAATGATGACTTAAACTCCAAGATAAGCAAACTTGTGTTGATATCACCGGCAACGACTCCAAAGAAGCTTTCGAATTGGTTAATCAACTCCATAGTCAACCTACGCCCAAACTTGATGTTTCTCTTATTTGGGAGGAAAATCCTCCTGAAGACAACACTATTTTGGAAGAATATAACCTATCCACCATTTTTTATAAAGATGATCGACCTACCAAACAAAATTCTATTTGACTGGAATTCCTATAACATTGACAATATTCAAAAGTTCATATGCTATTTCCATCTATACTCAACAACATCGGTCAAATCAGTCGTTCACTGGTTCCAAATAATCAGATCGAAGAAATTCCAGATGTATCAAAGTTCCGAGCTGTTTGAGGCATTCGAATATCCTATCCGCTCACACATAAAAATTCCGAAAGTGTTGTTGATATACGGAATGTCAGATTCACTAGTTGACATCACGCTGATGTTGCAACAGTTGCCACCTTTCAAAGAAACCTACGTCAAAGATATGTCATATCATGATATTGTCACTTCCAACAAAATTTCAAAGAACGGAAGACTTGAAAAGATAACAACAACAACAACAACAACAACAACAACAACAACAGCAACAACAGCAAATGATACTGTATTGGAAGATGGTGTCCCAGATAACGTCAAAGTTGACGAGAGAATGACCTCAAGCGTTGTTTTGAACGATACAAAGTTGAATGTAATCGGTGTGGAGAACTACGAGCACTTGGATCTAATCTGGGGTAGAAATATTGAGTTTTATGTCCTTGATAACGTGTTCCAGTTTTTGGGCGATGATTTATAAACTGTCCGCCGTCAACACGCATCACTGCAATGTTTTCACCTCTGATTTTTTCAGCCTTTCCATACAAACCGGTCATGTCATGTCATGTCACGTCCACTCCTGGTTGTTTTTTGGCTAATACTTCACTTATGCTTTCAACTGTGTGGTTTCGGGTAGATGGTATTGTGCTGCTTATAATTCTTTTCCGACAGCGTTAATTCTCCCCCCGTATTCGCCAACCCGCCGATATTCACATTCATCGATGTTTCAACTTATTTATTCCATGTTCAAGGCTCGCTTTCTGTTTTCTCTCGCCAAGCCTCTTCGCCTCTTTCTCACGTATTCTAATGTTTGATTTTATGAATTTTGATTTACTTTTCGAGTATTTGAAGCCAATGTTGTCCATAAATGGGGTCTTTCAGCGATACGTACTCATGAGTCACACGAGTACATGCGAGATTTCTAGGAAAGTATGATAATCTACAGACTAGGAATAGTCCTCAAGATTTATAAAAGCATTCCACACCAACACCAATAATGCCGAATGGTGGTACCCGCCCATAGACAGCGAAAAGCTTATGTCACTGGTGAACCTTTCTCCGTTCATGCTTTTCATCACGATTACGGACTCCCAGGTAATTGGGCAACTGGGGCGCTAATCTATCCTTAAGTAGAAGCTATATCAAGCCCTCATAGCGATGCATCACCCACAACAACCTTCAAAGGAGTAGTAGTCAGACGACTAGGGTCAAAAAGACAGAAACATCACACTATAGCTGAGAAATAATGCCCTTCAATTTTTCAGCTGTATTGAGTGTTTTTTATACTGAAAAACGCCGCGTGGCTCAATTTGGCATCTAACTTGGCGGCTGTATCGTTGACACTTTTGGCTTCCATGGCTGTCCTGGATCTTGGAAACCGTATGCCACAGTGTAGTTATGGTATACATACATCACGGGATCGAAATAGGCAAGAGAGAGAGAGAGAGGGAGAGAAAGCCCTTGCATTTAAAAGACAATAAAAAACTTTGCTTTTTTCAGTTGTTAGAGGCGTGCGGCACGTGGCATGCGGCGGGACATCTTGTTGTTTTAATTGTTCCGAGAGCCACAACAGAAATTTTTAACAGTCGTTTTAGTATGGAGATGGGAAGGATGAATCGGTCAAATGGTTTTTACCTATTGTTGTCCCTGTTTTAGAACAAAGGCATCTATTTCTTTTTCCTTCACTCACCCAATGTTTTTTTTTTTCACATTTGGAAGAAGTCGGCCATCGAATATCCAATATTAGACGTCATCTGCGATGGGAGGTCATGACTGAATCTATGTTTTTTTTTCCTCCACTATAAGTATCCGATGATGTACCTTCTTGTACAATTCGACCTTTAACGGCAGTTGCAAAAGAGCACCACCAAAGGACTCCTGCCTCCAAATCTCTAATACATATCCATTTATCAATTGTGTGCTTCAAGTTCATCAACGTTATATCTCCCCTCTTTACAATCACGAACCCAAGCTAACTGTCATACTTTTCAGATAAGTCTGGATAAGGTCATACAACACATTGCGCAAAACACAACTATCGTCTTGAATCAAAACATGGCAAAAGATCTCAAGACGCTGCTCTCCAAGGAGAAGGAGGAAACATTAGATAAAACAATCTTCGTGGATGATGTCGCATCTGGGTCCATCGACACCGAAGTGAAAAGAGGCCTCAAATCAAGACACCTTTCCATGATTTCCATGGGTGGTACGATCGGTACCGGTTTGTTCTTGGGTACTTCGTCACCGTTGAGTTACAGTGGATCAGTCAACTCACTAATTGCATACTTGTTCATTGGATCCCTTGCGTACTCTGTGACGCAGTCGTTGGGTGAAATGGCCACCCATACCCCCATCTCTGGTTCATTTTGTGTCTTTAACGCTAGATACCTCTCAAAAGCCATCGGTCTTGCATCCAATTGGTGTTATTGGTTGAGCTGGTCTGTCACTTATGCGGTTGAACTCTTTGCCATTGCTCAATGTATCCAGTATTGGACAGATGCCGTTCCTGCATGGGGTTGGATGCTGATCTTTTACGTTATCATCACTGGTGTCAATTTCTTCTCAGTTGAATGGTTCGGTGAGATTCAATTCTGGATTAGTTTGATCAAGGTTGTTTCCATCATTGGATTCATCATCTATGCCATCTGTATCTGTGCCGGTGCTGGTGATGAAGGCCCAATTGGTTTCAGATACTGGAGAAAAGCCGATTATGCCTTTGGTGCTGGCATGTTGGTGTCGAACCAGAACACTGGTAGATTTTTGGGTTTCTTATCTTCCTTGATCAATGCTGCATTCACGTATCAAGGTGTCGAAACTACAGGTGTTACCGCTGGAGAGTCCAGTAATCCAAGAAAGGCTGTTCCAAATGCCATCAACAAGGTTGTCTTCCGTATTCTAGTGTTCTACATCGGGTCCATCATTGTTTTAGGTTTGAACGTTCCATACAACAGTCCTTACTTCGATGACTCCTCCTCCTTTATCTCGTCTTCTCCATTTTTGATCACAATCAAAACCGCAGGAACTCCAGTGTTGCCACACATTTTCAACGCTATCATTCTATCCACCGTCATCTCTGCCGGTACATCGAACGTGTACTTGGGTTCCAGAATTATCTACTCAATGGCTCTAGCTGGCAATCTACCAAGACCATTCAAATGGACCACCAAAAATGGTATCCCAATATTTGGTGTTGTCATGACTTCACTGATGGGATTGTTGTGTTTCTTGAACGTTAGTAACTCTGGTCAAACAGTCTTTGCCTGGCTAATCAACATCACCGGTGTGGCCGGTTTGGTCGCTTGGGTTTTCATCTCGGGTGCTCACTTGAGATTCATGATTGTTTTGAAGAGTAGAAACATCTCCAGAGATACTCTTCCATACAAGGCTAGTCTCATGCCTTTCTTTGCATGGTATGCATTCATCGGTTTGGTTATTGTGACCTTTGTGCAAGGTTATGCCGTCTTCTTTGACTTCAACGTTGGTGACTTCTTGGCTAACTACATCTCATTGATCATCTTCTTTGCTCTCTGGTTTGGATCTCAACTCACTGTGTACATTAAGGAACCTTGGTTAGTTCCTTTGGATGACATTGACATTGATAGTGACAGTAGAAGAATTGATGAGGAAGATACTAATGAGCCACCTGCTGTTGAGTCTAGATACGAGAGATTCTGGAACACAATTTTGTGATACAAAAGATCTCACATTACAATTTTCCGTTTTCTTGACAAAGATTCAATCGTCTTTCCATTTTTTCTTCTTTTCTCCTTGTTTACATCATGTTGCTAACTTCAGGGCCTACGATGGCTCAGCCCTTTGCCGGGTGCTTCATTTTTGTTTTACCATTTAGCTTTTATGGCATTCTTCAGCATTCTCCTTACATTGTATAATTTTATTGGCGTTACTTTCATCAATTGAGTAATATATCCTTGTACATTGTTCATTGTTCAATGCTGCAATTGGTTCAATCCCATTGCAATCAGTTCACCTATAAGCTGAGTGCGAATCCGGCGAACCTCACGTCACACAACAAACCACTTCATAACGAAACGATACCACAATTTAGCCTTGGTATTGAATATGACGGGCGCAAGAACAGACAATAAAAAACCCAGTGAGACTCGTAAAAATTTTCCTGTTTGCTGTTGAAGAGCACACAACACCATTGGAAAGCAAAGGCCCCGGGTCTAGAAAACCCTTCAACTGGTTATGTTTTCGTTGTCAAAACCGCGTGAATGCACTGGATTTTCCGATTCGTAACCTCCTTGGCGATTTCTTCGGCTAGCGTTAGATTTGTTTTCAAAATTACTCAGGCGTTGACCATTGGAAGCAGCATTTTTGGAGCTGATTTTAGAAACAGATATCAGGGAACCGACTCTACTCAGCCGTTTCTTCTTCAATGCTAGCACCTTATAAATGTTTCTGTAAGTTTTCAACAGTCTGCTGACCTTAATCGCGTCCTTTATCCAGCGTTTCTCAAGACTCTGTAGTGATTGGTAGCCACTCAGTCTATAACCCGTGAGATCCAAGGTCTCAGATGGTAACTCTGGGAACAGCATCTTCTGGATGTAAGACTTGGTAGTATTTGTAAGCCTCTTTGGTCGTACTTCTGCTGTTGCAAGCTCTTCAGTACTTGTAGAAGCATTGAAGTTTCTATTTGGAGCTTCCAAAGAGACACTATTGCCATTTCTCATTCGGCGTGTCATATTTTTCTGCTGTTTGTACTTGAATGTGACAACGTAATGCTGATTTGTACGTTTCTCTTCCAGGTTAGGTACTGGAGAATATAGCGGCATTGATGAGCCATTTTTCTGAGAGCTTGAAGTGGGTGGAGACGCAGACTTGGAGACAAACTTTGGGGATCTCTTTGGTGGAGATATTTTTTCGGGGATGAATGACAGAGTAATCAGCTTGGAATTCTTCAATTCTTTGAGATGCTCTGGTAGTGAACTGGGATCCTTTGATCTGAGGGCTCTTGTAGGATATATTGGGTTGTTAGACATTTGTAGAGACGATTAGTCTACGTGGGAGTGTGTCGATGATTCCGCTTGAAGATACCGTCACGCTATTCTATTCAACCCCTCGTTGGTAATATTCGATTCAGTAAAAGGTGGAACAAACAATTATCCGCCGATTCTCCTAAGTTGAGGCTGGACACTCAAAAAATTATGTTGTTAGTGGGTTGCAGTTGACGTAGGAGATGCTCGAATTGGTTTGGTAACCGATCAGAAAGTGGTGGCCATTCAACATGCCTTATCCCTGATATAGGTTAGTTACTCTACTCTGAGTGTACGTAAGGTGCATAGTATGCATAATGAGTGTGTGCCTGTGTGTGTGTGCTTGCGGGCCTGCGGGACTGTGGATGCTTGTGGATGCCTCGTGTAGCGATACCTTGTAATCCCAAAGATGCCTATTCAATGGTCTATTATACACAGAAGAACTGGATATTAACTGAGGTAGTTGTTGTTCTTAGTGCTGATTCAAGCAATTGAATAATACATTATTAGTTGCACAGGAACTCTTCATAGAACGGTTTGAAACCTGTGCTGGCAACTCTGGGAGCTTCTTGCTGGGGAGGTTGGCCTTTCACAAGCTGTCAGCACATCTGACGCTTAGCTAAGGAGGTCGGTAACTGGTCACCAAGTGTTGCCGTTGAAGAATGTTAGCCACGGGCTGCTTCTAGTGTGTTTAGTGCCATAATAGCTAATTTGGCAAGAACTCTTATCGCAGATTCTATGCGCAATGCTTTAGTCAGTCTGGGAGCCACTTTTTCTGCCTATTCTCTGGACAATGCTTCCCAACCAATGATGAGCGAAAAGATTCGATACAACATATTAAAATATGAGAAAGAAGGTGACCAAGGCGATAGGGTAAGGTGATCAGGTAATGTCCCTTGGATGGTTCTACATCGGCCATTACATTGGCTAGTGGCAAACAAAGCAATATCCACCTCCTACCTGTTCAGATATACCTTTTTTTCCATAGAATACCTTCTTTCCATTACTTTTCTATATATCATATAAAACTCCCTGTCTGGCTTTGGTATCCAGTCCGGGGTATCACGTTACCACACCCAAGCTTTAAAAGTTTGGGAATCCATTCTACTGGTTTAAAACTAGAAAATGAACCATTCACTCTATCTGCCAGTTTTTAACGTTTTGATAGAATCTACTTGAATGATTTACACCAGATATAGGAGACTTGAGACTTGTGAAATACAAGAATTGCCGAATATATATAAAATATTTACTTTGATAAAAGGAAAATAAAAAGGATCGAGTGGTTAAATGAAAACCGCTTTAGAAGCCACAAACCTCAAGGTAGTGGTTATCTTTCTTGGCCAAAATGCGCACTTTCGGCAGTTTCCAGGCTCCCAGGCTTCCACGCAGGGTGGCATCCAGACCATCATCTCCAATGTTCAACAATATATAAAAGAAAGTGTAGTTTTAGGGTTGAAGAAGGTATTATTGATAGGTTTCAATACACCCACCCGAAGCGCAATTCACGGCAGTTCAAATTTACATGACGGATGTTACACATGAAGTAGATACACATAAACACAGACCGATTTCTCAACAGCCGAACCTGAAAAGTTTTTCAAGCTAAGCTCCCGGTCACGATGAAGTCAAAACTGGTGAGTAATGGGGTTGCCACCTGATTATCTGTCAATGTGATCCAAAAGTCAATCTTTGCAGATAAAGTATAGGGGAGCAACTTGCTATTTTGACTTCCCTCGACCCTTCAAACTTAGGCACTGGCGCATCAGGATAGCAAGCAGCCATAACTAGTGAAGCTTTCTGCCGTTCGCATGGATATATTTATATCGGTTGACAGTTCATGCCGATGGATAGGTCAACGGCAATGTCTTTATCAAAATTTCTTTGCTGCCTCGGTAGTCCGAAGATATAGCTTCAACACCTATCCGATGTCTTGTATCTCGGTTGAACCTCCAGGATTTTTTTACTTCACTTGTCGATATTAATGTCGTTTGAACGAGAGACATAAATATTCTAATGTTAACAGCTACACCGATGTACAAGTACACTCATATTTCACAGAGAAGACGCTGCGCTAATCACGATTTCGGTTTAGTTCTGCTGCCTCCCCCTAATATTGAAATATCAATCTGGTGAAGATTTCAAAAAGCCCAGATCATTATCGTTTGACCCGTTTGCAAAGTATTATGCATTGCTGTGGTCCAAAAGGCGATTTCGAAAAAGTTGTAAAAACTTTTTTTGCATCGTCCAGTCAGTTACAGCAGTACTTTCGATGGTATCTCTTCCGAATTGAACCTTCTTGTAACATCAAACTGACATTTTACCTTCAAAATCGCGGTATCTCATTTACACAATAAAATAACCGACTCCAAGTCAAAATTTACCTAAACTAGCCGCGTGTGCCGCAAAGCCGCTAGATTGCTATAACAAGGTTACTGTTAAAATTTGAATCTAGAGCAAAAAGAGCAGCATAATCACCACGCCGCTTACTCGGCTTTCCCACACTGAATCCCAAATCCCAAAATTCAAGAAAAAGAAAGCACACACTTTCATCCCTGTCCTACCGCAAATGTCGGTCTCTGCCGCAAATTACCGAAAAATGTTAGCAAATGAAGGAGAGAGAGAGGCCTCGGAATCCAGTTTTTAGCTTGAGGTCTCAAGGAGAAGAGAGAAGAGGAGTGAGTGTTTCTTCATAAGAATATTTGACTTAGATCCCTGTCTGATACTACAGCCGGTCAGCCAACCGAGTTGCACCTTTACTGAAGGTATGCCACTTTTGAAGCATTCTCTAAGAGGTTCTTTTCTCATAGTCTGTCATCGTCACTTTCATTACTTCAAGAGCTGGGAGTGTGTTTGTTTGTATGCATGGGAAATATTGCGGTCGGCAGAGCAAGATCTCACCATCACCAGCCACAGTTATTCACTCTCTGCCGTTGCACGAAGCGCAAAGCTTAAGAAACAAGTACTCAACTCCGGCTACTTCTCCTGAACGGCTCAATAATACATTACATTACAGCAATCAAATTTTGACTTTCTCAAAGTGCAGCAAGACGTTTCTGCCTGACAGTCAATTGTTCTTGCTGGGACGTGTTTGAAATAGAAGGTAAAAGAAGATTGCAAACTGATTTATTGCGCTGTAATAAGCCGCACACACAAATTTATTAATCCCAACAACGTTGTTGCAGTTGATTGTTGACCATGCACTACTGAGCCATTCAACAATGCATCTATTGTTAGGCAACCGTTTTGAGATCAAAGTTTGTTAAATTCTATTATTTGGCGCGTGCCAAGTAACATAGACCAATCTTCCTCCCACCCTGCTACCCCCCGGGGGAAACCCTCGTGCAAAAGAAATAAATCTCTGCCTGGAGAAAAAAAAAACAGTCTTCAGCTGTATCTGCTGCAGGAGCGTACGACAATAGCGCGCATTCACGCAAGCACGGCTGCGCAATATGCCACGATTCCGAGCGCGAGATCACCGTTAGATGCATATTCGCTTTTCCCTTCGTTTTTCCCCCGCTGCCTGGCAGGGCAGGGCAGGGCACACGGCAGGGAAACCGTGCCAGGTGCCAGGTGCCAGGTCCCAGTGAGTGCCGAATTGGTAGCATAAGTGTCTCTCTATCTATCCCGTGTAATCTCTTAAGCTATATAAAGGAACAGGTTTTTCCAACCTCGCACTTTTCTCAATTGAACCATTTTGACACTTTCAACCTGATACTGGTTTCCTTCCAATCCGTTTTCGAAAAAATTGCATTCCTTCAATAACGTTCTTCAAAGGGTCTTGTCAAAAGACTGTTTCTATCCTCTCCCATTTCAAACCTATTGATAAGGATCGCCTAACCATCATCATCTCGCTTGCTCGCTCTAAAATTTCATATACCAGTCCTCTCACATTATGATTTACATACAGCATTCACGATCTGAAAACGGCACGTTTGTGGATGATGCTGAGAAGTATGAAGCTGGCACAGAAGTAACCATAGCTTCTTCTGGTTCGTCAGTTACTGGCATTGATGAAACCTCTCCAGTGTGTATACCCGAGTTGGACCAAGTGATCAGCAATAATGTCTCCGAAGGAAGCGTATTTTCCAAGAGAAACTTCGCTTGCTTTTTAGCAAAAAAGCACTGTTTGGAAAATCTCGAGTTTTATCTGGGCTTGAAAGATTTTGTCGCTAGCAGTTCAAACGAAATCACACTCTGGAGAGATCTGTACATTGACTATATTGAGGTGAATGCATCCCGTGAAATCAACCTGCCTGGTGATTTGAGGCTTGCCATTTTTGAAAATCAAATACCATCCCTCGACACCTTGAAAGCAATACTCCGGATCTGCAAAGACTATCTTCATTCATCCTACCAAGAATTCACAAATGAAATCCTCATGTCAGTGGCCGTTGAGAGTCCAGCGTCTTCTGATTCCGAAGCTGAGTACATTATCACCGATAAGAAATCCAGATGTATGTCTCCACTATCGGTTGAAAGCGCAACGTTGAACTCATCCACCAACGTTCATACACAGCAGTATAAGCAAAGCTCCATCTCATCTGCAACCAGAAACTCTACAACCTCATTCACGCGCAAAGATAGAGGAGATTCGAATTCATCCACATCCTCTGCAATGTCACACCAAGATTCGTCATCGTTATCTGCATCAAGATCAAGGCGAAACTACAGTATCTCTTCTGTTTCTTCGAGTAATGGCCCAGTTGGTACATGCACTGCAAATGGCTTTTGCCAATACCATACTCCAGCCTCGAACAATTCGACATGGAACAAGATTGGTAAGAAGTTCAAATGGAGAAGAACTTCTTCAACTGAATCTACAGCCAACACAGGATTGACCGAGTGATGAAACGAAGAGCAATTCCCATCTCACTCTTGCCATATTTCTTCTTTCTCTCTCTCCCCCATCCTGTTCCGCTACATATTTTTTAGATCCTACATTTCCTTCGCATAGTACTTCTAGGTTTGGAGACCTACAAGGCTGTTATAACGCTATTTTATATATCTATATCCCCACATTCACCTTTTCTAATGACACGCACATTCATATTATTATCGATACGTTTTACTGAGTAGTTGCAACCCGTTCATTGCAATTCATTTCATAGCACGAATGGTATCCGCTGATATTAACACAACTAACTGGAAGCCCAATCAAACAGACTTAACCCATCAGATGAGTCTTCTAACCAGTTCTGTGGCTTTCTCCATGCGTCACAGCCCAAAATAAATAGATCGTGGTGGTTGTCAGCCCGGAGTTTCTTTTTTTCTATCTTACCCCATGCCATGTTTCTATTAGAAATGTCGGCTTGATTTTTAATGATGCTATTTATTAAAGATCGGCACCACGTATGTATGAGCGTGGGTGACTGACCTGTCCCAACTAGATATCTCTTATATCCAGATGCACCTAACAGAAAGTTTAAATTGCTAAGGAGCGCATCATGACGTTTACTAGAAGTTACAATAAGCGTGTGTGTGTGTGTTTGTGTGTGTGTGTGTGTGTGTGTGTGTAGGGAGGGAGGACGGTTAAGGCCTTTTACCTCCTTTTTGAAGATCTGCTGTTGTTGTCATGCACTGACTAATTGTGTGAAACTCCCCCAGTTCCGGGGGTCAAATATAAACTTGTTTTAAGGGTTGTATTTGCTGATGGCTGTTTCCCCGCACGTGGTTACCTTTAAAATTCACAGATGATTCAGTTGAAACTGTTATGGTTCTTCTTTTCTTTTCCTGCAGAACGTCAAGCAGGACCTCAATTGCTAGCCTCAAAATAGACTTGGTATTACAGTGTTTGATAAGGATTGTAATACTCTCTATCTGTAAGAAACAACTTTCATGTGGTGTACACACACATTTTGCCGCAGGGCCGCTGCGGTGTAGTTGATTGGCAGCGGCAAAAGCTTGAGGCCCAGCGGGCTGAGGTGCCTGTTGGGGGTCCAACCAACCAACTGCCGTGCCTCTATCTGAATATCTTTCAAAAACGCTTCAGCCGTCCCCGATAACAATCATATGAATTCACATCTTCAGCTATTATACGTCAACGTGTTTCTCTGACCAATCTCCAATTGAAAAACCTAACTACAACTGTCGGTCCGCAGGTCTTGGAGAGTATTGGCTGATAACAGATAACAGGCCGTCACAACTGTTGCAACCGCTTGAAGCCCGCCCTCCTATCCTCAAAGCCCAATCACCCAGCCACCTTTCAAGCATTCCTAGGATTATCAGGTCCAGGAAAAGAGTTAGAGCCCCACATTCCAGGCTGGCGTTGTATGTATCCCGTGGCATGGAAGCAAGGTGTAGTTCGTCGGGCCATTGTTATCGACAGATCCACGGATGGCAGGGTCGATAATGCTACAGGGGAAGAAAGAGACAGTGCCTGGTACGACGGACTGGGCTCCAGCCCTGCTAAGCACTGGTTGCCGCCAAGCTGAAATTGTGCCCGGCTCCACTTTGCGCACGGGGTGTGGTTCAATCGGTGTTTTTGAATTCATTACCAAGGCCCAGCATCATCATCATGCACAGATTCCTGCAGAAGATCCTACGTAAGATTCAACCCTCTTGAGTAGGGGATGAATTGGAAATACTAGGTCTTCGTTGTCAGTCTTAGTCTAAGCCTTAGTAGGTGGTTGTCCATGCTCTATTATTGATCTTAGTTTAAACTTCCCTATTTATTATCACGAACTGGAACTAGTGAGCGAACAGTCGACCTCAGCTTGAAACGTTTCTGGCTCTGATGAAATTCATTAGATGATCGTCAGTCTTTCCAGGTACCAGCGTCGATCACTGCACATGTTGAAGGGATTAAGGTACGAGACTGGTTGGCGAACAGAACAGTATTCTCTCTACTGACGTCATATATAGTGCCTGATCCACAGCCAATTCGCGGGGTTGGTACGCGTACACCGAAAGTCAGTTCGCAAAATCGCTACTGGTAGGCTGGATTTATCGTTGGAAATCTTAGAGTCAGGGGTTACACTCCTGTGCTTGTTTCCTTGCTTCATCATACTTAGATTTTACGTTTAAAACATACATCTCTTCTGAATCAGGTGGCAGACTGCAGATATTTGGGAAGAGTAAATGTGTGACCACGAGTTCACTATGTAAGGTAAAACAGCGTAGTAAATTGATTTAAAACGACTAACTACAGAGGAGTATTGCCAAATCCATATACTGTTACAGGGAAAATTCCAAATCTAGAATCAAATACCCAGCAGTTCATCCAGAAAATCTTCCTCGTCTCTCGATGGAGCACCCATACCCACTTTTTCAGTCTCTGATTTTCCACCGTCATTGATGCTTGTGCCATGTTCAACCTTCTTACTCGATGTACCGATAAGCGCATCGATATCGAACGAATCCTTCACTGGAACTCTCGATGTTATCTTCGAGTCATCTTTCTTCGTACCAACAGCCAAATCCTCAATTTGCAAGAGGTCTACAAGATCTTGATCAAAGTTGAACAAGCCACCTTTGGTACCATCGCCCGTGTTCATCTTTCTAGCATTACCTTCAAAAATGTTCTTCAACACAGCGTCATACTGACCACTCGTATTTTTCGAATCTAATTCAATCACTTTGGATCTTTTCAGTGGTTTGTAAGGCGCTTGTGGGGAGCTAAATTTTGATTTCACTTCACTCAGGTATTTCTGCCTGTTGATCTTCTCCTGTAGCTCAAAGTATTTCTGTTTTTCTTCTTTTGTGAGAAGTCTGGTTTTGCCTCCACCTTTACCATTCCCATCTTTGCTCTTGGTAGTTCCATCTCGGACTTCATTATCATCAACATCATCGGGAGTCCAGTTCAAGAGGTCGGCAGTCGTCATGCTTGAAACTGGTTTGGATCTCGTGCTGGGTAACTCTCGAGGTATATCCAATCCAATCTCCTTCAATCTATCTCGCACCAACCTTGCTTGCTCTTGTTCCAATTCAATCTGGATATCCTGTAGACGTTTTTCTTCGGCTAGCGCTTCAGGATCCTTCGGTTCCACGAAATCTGCTTCGAGATCATCCTTAAATCTCCAAGAGTTTGCCTCAAGCTTCTTCTTTCTCGTCTGTAATTGCTCGTTATCATGTTCTTCATCTTCTTGCCCCTTTTCAATACTAGATCCACCCTCATCACTATCAGGATTATCTGTCTTCATACCTGGACCTGCCAGGTCGCCCTCTGCACTAATGTTGACACTCCCTTCACTCTTCTCCTTGGAGACACCTTGCTTTCTCAAATGGTTCTTTTTGGCTTTGTACTTCCATTTGTCGTTGTGAAGAACCATATCTGAATATCGGATTTGTGTTATTATGCCCAAGCAGGAATCGGGCGAACAGACTCTATGCTGTAATCGTGTAAGAATGTGCCAATTTGGACCGAGTCCAGCAGTACAATAATATTTCACCACTATAAGCACCGCCTGTTTTTTGCTGTCAATCCACTCCCACAATATTTTTTCAACATCCAAAACGTCAAAACGTCAAATTCATGGGCCACCAAGAGCTCTATAATGCCTGCTTATCGAGCAATTCTACAACTCAAGCCATGATGGCAATGCTGTACAAGCACTGATCTGTGTCTACTTTAGAGTGACCACACCAGAAGTGACCCCAGTTGTCAAACTACTCTCTATGCATCAACTCGTTCAAACTGTCAACCCTAACACGACGACTACATCACATCTTGTATGCATTATTAAGAACTAATCAAGCTTACTGTAAGGTTTAGTTTAACAAATGTAACGGTTGAATATTATATGTAACTTTGAAATGTGGGGAGAGAACAGATATAAACGAAAGGTACGGGACTACCGCAGGTCACGGTGACATGGTTTAACAAAATCAAAAATGCTCACACACACACACACAAAATAAAAGAAGAGTAAAAAACACTGAATCGGATAGGAATCAAACCAATGGCGCACATGTTGGATTTGTGGAAACGATCAGAAGGAGAAGAAAATCAAACCTTTTCGTCACTGAGAGAATAGTGTTGCACTTGATCACCCTGGCTTACAATTGCATCAATAACTCCGTCTTCATTCTCAGATGTGATCAAATCCTTCTTATCGATATTGGTCTTTGGACCACTATAGATCTTGTGTGCATATATGTAGAACCAACAAACGGACATAAACATAGAACCCCAGTAGACGACAACGGTCCAGTTCATCATATCTGGAGTGTTATCGGCACCCTTGTACTGTGGGAAGTTTAAGATTGGAATCATTAATAGGACAAATGCTGTGGCAATCCAACCGGAAAGATCAGAGAATCTACCCAAGTTCCATGGACCCTTCTTGAATGTATTTCTAGCATAAGTAATCCTCAAAAGTGTTGGAACTGTGAATGAGATGAAGGAACCAATGGCACCAACCGAGAAGATAGCATCAATTGGAGTTTCACCACCAAACATCAATAACAACAACAGCTGACCGATGAACCAATTGGCCCAGACGGCATTGACAGGAGTCCTAGTAACTGGGTTCACAGTAGCCCAGATTGGAGACAATGGGAAACAACCATCTCTGGAATAGGAGAACAACACTCTAGAAGCAGCAATCATGCAGGAGAAAGACATGGCAAACGCTAGAATAACGGCAAATGCAGTCAAACAGATAACCCTATCTTCAGTCATGATCTGAGCCAAGAATGAAACATAGGGTTGGCCCAATTCGTCATTGACAGCATCATCGACGGACACAATGGTGAATGCCATGGCCAACTGGAAGACGAAACCAATGACACCACCCATACCGGCAGTTAGAACAATGGCAACTGGGGTTGCCATCTGGGCATTCTCTGTCTCTTCACAAACGTGGAATGGAGAGTCGTAACCACTCATGATCCAGATCAAAGCTAGGAAACTCATCAACACTGCAATTCCATCTGGCCATTCCGTAAAGTTATCAATTGCCCATGCAGAACTGTTGTCGTTGAATCTTGGTAGACCTTGCTCGACTCTATTATTACCACCTAGAATGACAACGAATGAGATGAACAAAAAGAGCAAGTTCAATGCTGTAGAAACGGAATTAATCTTGGCAATCCAAGCTGTAGGAGCAGAAGCAATGATTGCCGAGAAGAAAGTGACAGCCATTGTCAACAAGTAAGTTTGACCGTTGGTTGGAACGTAATCTGGATCCTTCAGAGTCTTTAAAGCCAAGATCATGGACGCGCAACCCCAAGCAACGGATGGGGCACCGGTGACCTGAACAAAATAGTTAGACCAACCAACAAACCAGGACAGAATAGCCTTATACTTTGGAGGAGCAAGCATGGCAGTGGCATAATACAATCCACCAGAGGTTGGGAAAGCACTGGCAATCTCACCCATGGAGCAGGCAACAGCCATAACACCAACCATACCGATCAAGTAACCCCAAGTGATACCAGCATTACCAACGTATGCCAAGGAATACCAAAGTGTAGAAGCAATCGAAGGCAATAGACCCAAGACTGAGAAGGAGACACCAAAGGTTGTCAATAGGTTGAACTCTCTGTTGAATTCTTGCTTGTAACCCAAGGCCAGGATGACGGCTTCATCACGATCGATTTCGTGATCGACAACAATCTTCTGACTCCTGTTAGAAAGGACGGATGTGACATTGATCTCATCCACTGATAGAACAGTGGCTGTCGATCTCACTGGGTCAATGCTAGACATATTTGGAGAGATATATGCTAAGTTAAAGTGAAAATCAAATGAGAAGCAAGAAGACGAGGTTAACTTTAGCGCTGTAGTTCCGTGTGTATATACTAAGGAGCTCTCTATATCTAAATTTGAGGGAAGCGAAAGGGAAGAGATAATTGCTTCAACAAGAAATAAGGGGGGAGAATTTGTACAAGATATATATATTACTAGTCTTGAACGTAGGTTTTTTTTTCTTCCTCCTCAGATTTGTTATCTTAAGCTGATTAGAAATTGTTCACTGGTGACAATGACAGGTTATTGTTCATACTATTGTTCTATGCTTTATGCGCCTCACAGTAAAACCTGATTGAATTTTAGATTTGAATGCGCTTACACATACACTCAATGCTACTTCTTGCTTATTCCTTTTCATTTATCTCGGGTTTGTCACACGAACTACTCCGTTCGATCCAACGAGTGTAGTGAGATCATTCTTACCCCATGATTCGTCTAGAAGGAGAAGGTTAGCAAGACTGAGTAGAAGCCTCTACTCATGTGAAGTTCCAACGTGTTTGGCATAATTCTGGCCGATGGTCAAAACCGAACAAGGTATCTCATCCACGCTTGAGGGAACCATGACCAACAATCAACCTGCTTTGTTTGTCTTTCTCCTTTCTGGCATTGAAATACTGTGCAACCTTTCCTATGTTCATTGCTTCCTCCAACCGGTAGCGAAAGTTTATGGTATGAACTCGGGGGCTCGAGGAGAGTAATGACCCCCGCATCATCACTGATCATAGTAGCGTCCCCATCAATTGCCGACTGGAAACATCATTGAGCTTTTTTGGGGTTGCCGCCGTGTACACCATCAGCTGCACTCTATCCTATCCAACCTTGCCATGGCGGTGGCGACAGCTACCTATCTACAGGTACTCATCACTATGGAAATACCAATTCCATCAAACTTCAACTTTTGTTCACTCGAATCGCTAGTGGTTTGCCATTGAGCGGCTTTGAGGCTAGCCTTATAGTCCATCAATGTAAAGAACCCGCATCTTATTCTTTGCTCAGCAGAGAACGTCAAAGTAAAAGCTTAAATAAAAGGACGTGCGTGTCAGCTTGAATTCTTTGTGCGGCACCTCATTCTCAAATAGGAAAGTGCAAGGAGGTTTCAGCATGAAAGATATGAAGCTTTCTCAAGTCATACAGCTAGCTACTCTTTTTCATTCTTAGCGCTACATCCTACACTTGGAGATTTGGTTATCAATCTGTAGCTCTTGGCGAGGATTAGCGAGATGAAAAGTTTGGTCCTGATAAAGGGTCAGTGTATCTCCATCCGAAGGAAAAAGCATCATTGGGCGATGATACTGATGGCGATGTCACACCCTTATCTCGGAAAGAAAACGTCTTTCTGATGTAATATTTCCTTGAAAAGTTCCGTACTTATCTTATACCGCTGACTCCAGAAGTTGGCCTTGGGACTACTCGACCTACATTCTGATGAATGTTAACCGGAGAAGCGAAAGAGATGATCATGTTCACAGAGGCAACGGTACAGCTGACTTTTACCCGGTTTTGCATAATATCAAGCAAGTTTTGAATCAACCCTATAAGCCATAGAGCATGTAGCTATAATAACAACTTGATCTGTAATTGATCGGTGTTTGATTTCCAGTACTTGTAGTTGTTGTTCATTACGTTCATCAGCATCAGTTAAATCAAAGGACAACGTAGCGAGCGGTTGATCCTTTATCAAGAGACAACTCTCTTGGCTTCACTGGCAACCTGAAGTCGATATTGGAGCATGTTAGTTGAGCAAAAGAAGGTCATTCTGATGACCAATTCAATTACCCAAATTGACATTTTCTTTAACCTAGTTATCAGGGTTTGTTTTGATGGAGTAACGGCTTGAGCCGCTTCCCAAGTTACACCTTCCCAAGACGGAGTAAAATGTGGCCATCAAACTAGTCGATGCATGCCGCTGTGGTGGTCCCCTCCTCTTCCTCCTCTTCCTTCTCCGTACCGAATTAGTGCCGCTATGGGCGTTCATGCATGCATGGTCTCTATTGAGGAGTAGGTCACAAGCGGTTGGCTTTGGCTGCAAGCTAAAAAAAACCCACTAGAGCAAGCAAACTATCTACTTGACAAACAGTTCGAAAGTAAGAAAGCACATTTGGCATAGACGTGTAGAGAAGCCATGGGGCTCTGGTCGAGGGAGAAGCATTGAAGCTCAAGATAGGGCTGTAAGAAATATTCCAGCCAGGGAAATTTTATATGTCATGTAGCCTGTGGGGCGGCAGTTAGGCGCAGACAGTACCCACCACGCTGCATGGGGAGACATTATTAGCAGAGGTGCCTTATTAGCCGTCTACACCAACCTATAAGTCTGCAAACACCTTCGCTACCAAAGGCTCATCAACCACTGGACAATCTGTAGATAAAAACTTAACAAAACTGGATATAATAAAACGTATCCAAAAACGTTGCAAGAAATTAAACACCTCAAAAGACGTTAGAAAAATAGAGAACTGTTAACCAGCATACAAAGCTACCGGGTGACACCATTTTTAAAATTGGTCCCCTTCCACCAACGACATTGCCATCAAAACAAACTCCATCAGAAGCAGAATGATGATAATTTATAGAAGGGTCCTTCTTGTGTATTCAGCATCACTCAGGAAAACACAAAATCGCTCCAAAGACCTCTCTGGGCCTCAAATTGCTGTCTATAAAATTTCAGATTTCAAACAAAAGAAGGATACCACAGAGAACTAGATTTTTTGCTGATAAAAACGCCGCAAAAATGGGTTCGTTCGAAGTAAAACTGGTTGTGCTAGAGCAACAAGTAGCCAAAAAGTAGCTAAAATCCAGGGAATTGGCATACTCCAAGATCTGAACCACTTAAAAAAAACCAAAAAGCTGAGCGAGCGCCATGCACATAACCACTTGGCCAGATCTCCCTTTTTTTTGGCGAGCATCGTTTTGAAAAGTGCCCCACCCTGGGCACATCCACACCCATCCAACACACCCAAAACACATGTCATTGGAAAGAGCGAGTCCTAGGCATCATGTCCATGTGTTCAAATTTCCCCCAAGTGCAGAAACAAGCAAGATATCTGCATTTCTTTAATGGATATAATTCCCGGACAGAAAACACCGTATCCCAGAGAAATTCCAGCTTCTATAGGCATTGCATCGTGTTCTCCCATCAATTTCCTATCGAATGGTGCGTTCTAGAAGGCAGTGGTAACTCTGGTTGAATTATAATTGCAGATTTGGTGAAGCCACTTTTTCAAGTGCGGCCGCGTATCAGGATGATCCAACGCCCTCAACATCACCCATCACTGTGACTCACGAACACACATTCCAATAAATGCATTTGTATCAGTCAAAACGTCATCGTTCTGGCTACAGAACCATGTAAAATGAAATCATGGTTTCCACAGGGAGGCCCTATTTCACGACGATGAAAAACTTCACCTTAAAAACTTTCAGTCAAATGGAGTGAAGCTTACCATTCTTGCTCACCCTATCGCCGCTTTACGAGTGTATTTAGTAACTCCTGATATGTTTGCATCATTGCATCAACTGGGGTGATCCAACAATGTAAGATCACGGTGTTGTCGAGCGCCAATCGGTGTTGCTGTTGGTGTTCCACCGACTCTGTTCATCTGTTCATTGCAAGTTTGGTGTAGCTCTGCACGTTGATGCTTCTTTGACTAACACATAAACAACATTGACTAACTTAGATGGCTTCTTCTATTGATTATGCTAATGACCAGCAAATGTGTATATGTATCCCTGGGAAGAGGAGAAAGCGGAATCGTTGACCCTTCTGTATTTACAAATCTTGATTTATCCACACAACATGTATGGAAGGACACAAACATGGTTTCCCGCTGATTAGAAACCCTCATTCCCGACAACATAGAATTAGAAGCATAACAATCGAAATGGACAAGAACAATCACATACAGTTGAAGGAAGGTCGCTAAGGATAACACGTCTCGCTCAGGCATATGAAGCCAGTTGTACCTGTTCCAAAAAAAGAAGGGCACAACAACGGCATCCCTGGAAAGGATGTCCAAGTATATATTGTCTTCACGACTCGGATATTACAGTGCTGTTGACTGGTACAAGCCTATTGGCCAGAAAAGGCCAACATTTTAGAACTGCAGAGGAGGAGGCCATCCAAGGGCAAGAATGGGATAGGTGGGAGCACAACGATGGTCATTGCAGCAGTAATAGCCGTTCAATAATATCTGCGGTACATCCCAGCCCAACCTCAGTTGGGAACTAATTGCCACGCGAGTTATGAAGCGTATCGGATGAGCCGGAAGATGTTATAAGGATTTTCAAAGTGAGTGCTGGAGCTCAGGTGGGAAGCATACTTCGAAGATGGCTTTCAAGGCAGTATTGGACCGCCTATCCTGAATTGGAGCATCAGTCAAAGCCTATCGGATGGAGATCCAGCATCATGGCTTCAACATGAGCACTTGTTGAGATCAATTGCTGATCAGTTGCGGCTTCTATGAATTGTAACAGGAAGAAGGGTCAAGGGTTTTTTTGAGATGTTGGCGCAACAAAAAAAAAGAGGGCATTTTAAAACACCAATTTGGAGGCCTTCCAGACTTATGAACGCTTTGTTACTTTTCCAGGGTATGCTTCAATGGCCGAATATTGTTCTGTGGTACCAGTTGCTCACCACATAAGTCTCAGGGTAGGTGCAATTACAAAGTTAGGAGATTAGCAAAAGGGCTCAAGAATGAACATACAAGCAAAGCAAGCTTTGAAGAAACACACTGTCACAATCTCTAGGATGTTTGGATGGAGCTGACATAAGCTGTTGACCAATTGCACCTTGTTGCCACTGTCAAAATACCGCTTTAAAACAGCAAGTCGAAACGGGAAAATTGAGATTTGAGAGATAATTTTTCAAACGCCATTCCAGACCTTCCACCAATTTCAAATCCTATTTATAGGAAATCTCAATAGCAGAAGTTCATGCTGCCCTTGATTCGATATCCTTCGTAACTCGTTTTCTTCTGCCTCTTTCTTGGAAAATCTGGATTCAGCCATTTTTCAAAAGGATTGAGACAAACAGAAACTTGAATGAGTGATCTTCACGATTTATTTAATTCAATTTTGATATAGACTTTTACTGACGGCCCCATTACGTGATATTATGGCAAGTTCGCCCCATTTTTGTAAATACACCTTGAGCAAAGGATGGATTTACAAATTGAGACAAGCTGGTATTGCGGCCTTGCGGCGGGATGGCGGGAGGGTTTCGCGGAGAATTCCCCCTGTTCAACTGCCAATTTTTCAATCCTTAAGTATGTACACAGCCTTTTATTTGAATTTTCTTTTCAAATTTTCTTGAGATAAAGTCCAATCCTTGCATAACAAGGCTCATATATCCTAGTGCGGCTCATGCAAGTAAAATGACTTTGGTTTGGCAGTTGAAGCGTATACACTTGTTCTTGTAGGAATGCTATAGACCTGAAGGGTATAATCAGAAACCTCTAATCAACAGCTCTCATCGGAAGCAGAAGAGACTGGTGTCTAGTAATCCTCTTATTTGCTATTCTCTATGGTATTCCTGCCATAACAAAACAAGATCTTCCCCAAACCTTTGGATTTTCCGCTGTGAATATTTTGCACGGCCGTAAAATTGTTTTCTTCCTTCTATAGCGAGCACTCTTCGGATGGCTAGACATATTTGATCGCAAGCGTAATAGAGTCAAAAGCTTGACCAGCAGACCCCCTCTGTTACGTTAAAGAGACAACAAACTGACCTTCAATCCTGTCACTTGGAAGCGTGTGGTTGCTATCTTGTCTTTGCTTTCATAAAAGGCTGCAGAATATGGACGACGGAACGGCGCTGTTTAGAGAGATCAGTTTGTCGGCTTCTTCAATCCCCCACTCAATCTTGAACCAATGGATAACGGAATCACTCTGTGTGAAATTTCATCCTCAACTGAGTATTGAAAAGTCACTGTTAGGAGGTTACGGCCTGTTCTTTAGTAAGAAGTCAACTGAGAAGACCGGCGAACCAATTGAGTTGCTCCGCATCCCGCAGGAATCCAGGTTCAACATTTACACTATCCAGTCCATGATATCACGTTTCGAGTTTACCGCACAACAGAAGGAGACGATTAGATTGATTTTGGCGTTCTATTGTCCTTCCGATTCAAGTTTGAATGAGACCAAGATATTGACAGCTTACATACTTGCCTTTTATATTCTTGATCTACAATCCAACGTAGCTGAGGCCGACGTGGGTGATGAAAACGTCGGGCAGTCATACCCACAATTACCGGACCAAATAAGAGTCTACCTTCAAGTACTTCTAACGACCCCAATAACAACACCATTATCTGATGATCCAATAATGCTTGAGTCGCTCCAGGAGGAAAAGGTGTCCAGACAGCTCGCAAGAGGTAATTTCTTCTTTCAGATGATGTTCACGAATCTGGGGATAGTTGCAGATCTAATAGACTTTATTGATTCCGAATTTAGAAGTCCTGCTGAAGAGAAAGACATCATCCAGCTCATTGAAGCTGTGAAGTCTAGGACGTTAGAGATTCCAAGGAGGCTTGAGACAGAAAATGAAGGGGGCGAAAATGAAGATTACGTCACAGACGTTACTCTGGTCCCTGTTTTAGATTTCGTCAATCATGGATCTACTCAATCAGATGAAGTTGAAGATGTGGGCGCTAGTGGTCGGAAAAATGCTTGGTTTGATCTGGACCCGGAAACCTCTGATGTTATACTTATGTTTGATGACGATGAAGCCAATTACAATGAAGAGGCAGGCCAGAAGAATAAAGAAGTTCTCATCTCGTACACAAAGACTGAAGAGATCAATGAGTTCTACTATAATTATGGGTTTATTCCTGGGTATAAACTTCCTTCAGCACCTACAATCAAGCAGAAACATGGAGAAACTACAGAAAGTTATTCCCAATATAAGGTCTATGAAGTACCATTCTGGGGATACAATTACCATTCAACAGACGACACAGGAGTATTTGGACAAAACGTTGATCCAAAAGAGCTCAATGAGACCATCTACAAGTTGGGCCAATCAAGCAACTTGATGTTTTTGTTGACGATCGACAGATTTGGGAAAATCGATGCGATCAAACTGAATCTCTTTAGAAACTTCTCATTCTTGGCTTTGGTTGAAGAGTTGGATTTGTCAGAGCATGAAGAAATGGACAATGATGACAATAAGGAGGACGAAGAGGAGGGTGATGAAAGAACTCAAGCGTTTGGGTCACACATGGACGATATTCCAGATATAATGGCACGCACAAGTCATGAAACAGTCAATCGGGCATTATACAAACTCTTATCCATCTTTCAACTGTTTTCAATTTCACAAAAGAAGAGACTCGAAGAGATACAGTCTTTACTTATTAATGAGTTCGAGCCATCAAAGGACAAGACCAAAAATATAGGCACTATTATACAATTTCAGATTGAATTCTTTACAAGGTATACAGAGCTTTATGACATTGCATTAAAAACGATGAACGATGCCGATGAAGATGATGAAAAGGATGAAAGGACAATGGCGTACTTTGACTTAGTCATGGGGCCTGCTGATAGTGATCCCGAGTGGTCAAGTGCGGAGATGTATCCTATATTCAACTTTGAGACTGAAGGTGAAGAGCACGTGAAAGATGTGATAGCGACAACCAATAAAGTTGAGAAGCTGAGCGTAAACTAACGATCCAGTATTGTATAATTAATGACCATTTTCAGCTAAGACTGTTAACAATCAAGTCTCCAGTAGTTGTAGTGACCTGTTAACCTGCGTGGGGAAATTCATCTTGTAATCGTAAAGCATTCTAGTTCATATGCTCACCGCTCAGTACCACTTGAACCTATCAGGCCCACAAACACCAATTAAGTACTGGCTCTTATCAACGATTTTAAAAGCCCCGCTTACTCCGTCCAATCCAAGCAAACCCAAATTCGGAACGTTTGACACAATGGAGTCTATAAATATGTCCTTATCACCCGTGGGCACTCTGATCACTGCTTCGTTGTTAGGAGACAGCTTCAACAAGTCAAACTGAATAGCTTCACCCATGGTACCATAGAACTCCTTGAGTGACCTTAAGATTATCGCCTTCCACGACACTGGGTCAATTTTTGGAAAATTATCCATTGGTACAATTGGATCTATTATTCTGAAATATATCGAGGGAAGATGAGGAGTTAGTACCGTAGCTCTCAGAGTTTTGGCAAGATTTGCTTCACCCTTCAAAAAATTCCACTTACAGTTTGACTGATAGGTAAAACCATTCAGGATGTTCGATTTTCACACTCCAGAATGCGTTGGGTTCATCTGTTGTCTTTGTCATGCTCTATTTCGGAAGGGATAAGGTTGCACAAACCTTTAAAGATTCATCTCCAAGGACTTTCACTTACATTTGTCAGTAGATCGCTTATGGAAGGGTCTTTTATCCATAGTGTATATCACTGCAGGAGCAAGCAAAAAAGGTCTTCACTGCCTTGAATAGTTGATTATGATACCGGGGCACCTCATTTCACTCAATTGATCTACAAGTGTACCACAAGACAGCTGAAAACACCAAACCACCTCTGCTGGATAGCTCTTTTCTTGCTCCATCGACTGAGTATGATTGGCGGCTATCATCTAGTCTAGAGTACTCACAAACGGCCTTGGAAGAAATTACCCGGTAGCGGCCCGTGGTAGAAAGCTTTCGTTTTCGCGGTAGCATCCCGGGGGACTCTAGTGGTGTGCAATCGCTAATTTGGTAAGGCCAATCTGTCTTAGTGTGGGTCGTGTACCTGTACCAAAAATGGATGGTGGGCGACATTATTACCAAGGTATAGATAGATTGTGTGGGTGGGCGCGACAGCTACCACCACCACCGCAATACTCTCCCTGGAGACTAGCCCCCACGGCAGCTACTGAGCGCCACCACGGTCGAACACACGAGCTCAGAAAAGCTACCGGGCAAACACTATTCTTTCCATTTGACCCCTTCCACCAACGTTATTGCCATCTAACAAACTACACATGGAGCAGAATGGTGATAATGTATAGAAAGATGCTTCTTGCGTATTTAGCATCACTCAGGAAAACACAAAATCGCTCCAAAGACCTCTCTGGGCCTCAAATTGCTGTCTATAAAATTTCAGATTTCTAACAAAAGAAGCATACCACAGAAAACTAGATTTTTTGCTCATAAAAACGCCGCAAAAATGGGTTCGTTCGAAGTAAAACTGGTTGTGCTAGAGCAACAAGTAGCCAAAAAGTAGCTCAAATCCAGGGAATTGGCATACGCCAAGAACTGAACCACTTAAAAAAAACCCAAAAAGCTGAGCGAGCGTCATGCACATAACCACTTGGCCAGATCTCCCTTTTTTTGTCGAGCATCGTTTTGAAAAGTGCCCCACCCTGGGCACATCCACACCCATCCAACACGCTCAAAACACATGTCATTGGGAAGACCGAGTCCGAGGCGTCATGTCCATGTGTTCAAATTTCCCCCAAGTGCAGAAACACGCAAGATATCCGCATTTCTTTAATGGGTATAATTCCCGGACATATAACACTGTATGTCAGAGAAATTCCAGCTTCTATAGGCATTGCATCGTGTTCTCCCATCAATTTACTATCGAATGGTGCATTCTAGAAGGCAGTGGCGACTCTGGTTGAAGTAGAACTGCAAATTGGGTGAAGCCACTTTTTCAAGTGCGGCCGCGTATCAGGATGATCCAACGCACTCAACATCACCCATCACTGTGACTCACAAAGACACATTCCAATAAATGCATTTGTATCAGTTTAAACACCAGCGTCCAGGCTACACAACCACGTAAAATTCAATGCTTGGTTTGCACAGGAAGGCCCTATTCACGACGCTGAAAAACTTCACCTTGTAATTCTCAGTCAGATGGAGTGAGGCTTGTCACCCTTATTCACCCTATCGTTGCCGTGCCAGTGTATTTCATAATCTCTGGCGTGTTGTATCAACAGAGGAGATCCAACAACGTATGACCACGGTGTTGCCGAGTGTCAATCGGTGTTGTTGTTGATGTTCCACCGACTCTTCTGTTCATGTGCTCATGGCAAGTTTGGTGTGGCTCTGCACGTTGCTGTTTCTTTGACTAGCACATGATCAATGTTGTCTAACTTATATGGCTTCTTCTACTGGAGTAATGATCATGGCCATCAACTGTATGTATATATCTACAGGAAGAAGAGGAAGAGCGGCTGCTAAGAGGGGTATGGTGCCCAAACGAGATAAGTTTGATAAGTTTTTCAGCGCGCATACTAGCTCCTGCACATACCCTTTCTGTGTTTACAGATTTTGTTCCATACACCTCTAGAAGAAGTAAAACATGGGATCCCCATAACTAGAATCCTCTCATTCTAGCCAGCAAAGAGTTAGAAGCATCACACTTGAAATGGGCAGGAACAAACACAACACCGTGACCGATGTTGTTCGCAGATAAACGGTCTCGCGCAAGCATTTGAAGTCAGTTGTATCTGTTCCAGCAGAAAGGGCACTCCAACGGCATCCCTGGAAATGTCGTCCCAGGATACAGAACTTTACGGCTCGGAAATTACAGCGCCGTTGAGAGGTGAATGCCTGTTGGTCAGGAAGGGCGTAGTTTTGGCCTTGCAAACGAGAAGGTCTCCCAAGGCCGCAGGATGGGGCTGTGGAATTACAACTATGGCCATTGTACTGAAGACAGTACTGAGATAATACCAGCAACACATTCCAAATTGAATTCAGTTGTGAGGCAATCATCACCCAGGTTGTGAAGCGTATCGGAAGAGCTAAAGTGTGATTCATTGGCGTTCAAAGTGGGTGCTTGATTTTGAAGCGCGAAGCAGAGATTGCAGGTGGAGTTTTGCTGTCAGTATTTGGCCGCTTTACCTGAATTCAACCATCAATCCAAGCCTAGGAGCTGGCGCTCCGTCCGATGGGCTTCAAGATGAGTACTTGTTGGGATCAATTGCTGTCTAATTGCGGCCTCAAGGAGCTCTGATAGAAAGAGGAGTCAAGCGCGCATTTTTGGAAAGCTGCAACATCAAAAAAAGAAGAATTTTTCAAACGCCACTTTTCAGCACCTTCTAGACCTACTAAAGGCCTGGGATGTTTTCCAGAATACAATTCAATGGCCGAATATTGTTCTGTGGTACCGTAGTTGATCATGATGGCACCTCATTTCACTCGATTGATCTATAAGAGACAAATCAGAATCATTTACAAGGTATATATATACTTCGATGCCTAACAGTGTATCATAACCAAAAGATTTAGATTAGATGTTCAAAACTGAGGGAGTGGGCGGGAAAAATACAAACAGGACTATAATTCGTGAGCTATGAGGAGATTCTTCTGGCATACAGATTCAGGCCGAAAGAGCAGCCAAGGCAGCCTTAGCAGTACTAGCAGCAGCAGCAGGGTTAGGACCAGTGACGATCCTACCATCGGTAACGGTGAAGTCGGAAAATGGTTCAGGTGGAGCAACGTAAAGGGCACCAACATCCTTGGCGATTTCTTCACAACTCTTCAAATTTTCCTTCTTCATGATCTCAGTCAGGTTCATCAATCCTTCACCAAAATCAGTGAAAGCGGTTATCTTCTTACCCTTGACTAAGTATTCACCGGTCTTCTTGTCCTTCAAATTGGCAAAGAGGGATGGAGCGTGACAGACAGCAGCAACGACACCACCATTATCATAGATTGTGGAAGCAATCTCTTGTAGGCCTGAAGCAGTTGGGTAGTCGTATAGAGTGCCATGACCAGCAGAAGCGTAAAAGATTTGGTATTCGGATGGATCAATGTCGGATGCTTTCTTGATGGCGGCAAGCTTCTTGTTGATGGCGGTTGACTTGTCGTTGTATTCGGTGATGTCATCTGGTGTTAGGAACATCGCGTCAATGCTGTGCTCGTCGACGCCAAAGGTACCTGTCTCAGAGACAAAGTCAACCTCGTAACCAGCCTTGGTAAAGACGTGGTATGGATGAGCAGCCTCACCGTAGAATAGACCAGTCTTTGCACCGTCCTGATAGAATGTGGCAAAATGGGAGGTGGTAGCAATTATAACTTTTTTTGGTGCAGTAGACATGATATGGGATTCTTTGATGTTTGATTGTAAAATGATATCAATTGATTGATGATTTGAACCAAGGGAAAATTCAGGACATCAATTCTCAAAAAGCAAAGGAAATATGGGTTTGAATTTATATGAATCTGCAATTCCAAGACAGAAACACGAGCTTCCTCCCTTGTGGAAAAATAAAGCGCAATGCTGCAAAGAAAAATAGAAGGGAAAAGAATACCGGCAGAATAGGAGGCGCTTTGCACCCTCTGAAATGTTCTTTTCCTAATTCGGTATTGTGCGGCTCAATGGTGCATTGCTTCGATGGAACGTTGCACCACCAACAGATGTTACATTATGTAATTGACATGCAACATTCAGCAAACAGAGAGACAACTCCGGAAAGATTCAACGTCTTTTATCTCCCGAACAGATAGATGGGCTTCGAGATTACAAATGTGCTCGGCGTTGGCTGGTAATGGCAACGAAGAAAAAAAGTGATGTACAACAGTTCAGGGAGGTGGCTTATTAATCGTCATGTTTTGATGTTTTCTAAATTACAATGATTTTCTATCCGTACGTTAAACAGCCCGTTAGTGCCTAACTTGGCCAGATACCCCAAAAGTAATAAATATTAATAAATTAGTAAATAAATAACTATCAACCATTCCATAATGGCCGCGCCACAATTAAAACAAAAGGACCACTCTCACCAATCACTTATAATTCACAATCTCCAAGTACGGCATAGTGCCTTTCAGTCTTCCAATGACACAAGTTCCAGCATAATTCAACACCATCATATCATCATGGAAAACTTCAAACCCATCGGTGACATCGCTACCGGCATTCTTAATGATAGATTCCAAACCACCAGGGTGTCTCTCGACAAACTTGGTAACGTCCAAGACGACATTCTTAAGCACTATCCAGTAGGATTCACGGGTATTGTGTGACTGAACCTCCTCCATAGTATACTCATCATCTGGGATCTTGAACGGAATATACTCTGATCCGTCGCTTTTCAAGGTATGTTTCTCTTCTCGGACTGAAGATTCACTATTGGAATTCGAAATAACCTTATGTCCAGATTCCAAATGGGAGCCAATCATCTCCAATCTAACCTTTGCCCTTTCATCAACACCGGTTGAGTTGGACAACGTGCTTAAAAGAGATCTAGCGGCAGATGAAGCAGCCACCCTTGAAAATGTCACACATGATAACAACGAACTTCCCACAATCATACAGTGGCCATGCACACCACCAACTAACTCTCCAGCGGCATAACAGCCAGGTAGACCATGGACTGACATGTCATTGGAAGATGCCTTGATTCCACCTAGGGTGGCCAACACCGTAGGAACGATTCTGAGCACCGTGAATCTGGAACGAGGATCGAAATCAGTAGCAACCGTTAAAATGTTTCGCACTAGCTGTCTTGAATCTTCAATGTGTAGTACTGTACTGAAATGTTCTATCGAGTTGAAAGTTCTAGAGTATCTCCCCATGATGGCTTTCAAGTATGGAAATCTGGATTCAATGTTTTGAAGAATGAGATAGTTTTCCCCTTGTTTTGATTGGGCTAGTTTGCGGCATAATTGCTTGTTTGAGTATTGCTCGCTGGATGCATCAACTACCAACTTCCCACTCTTGTTGATCACTAGGCCATGGTGGATAAGAAAGTCAGGGGCAATAGTGATATTTCTATTGACAGCTATATAGTCTTCAGCAGCATCGAAGGGAATCAGTCCAGTAGGGACTACTTGATAATCATCCATGTTCGTCAACAACGCACCATTCTTTTCCAAGAGTTGCAATGTGCTGCTTTCGGCTGTAGTGACACATGCTGTAAAGTATCCCGATAGGTCTGGTCTATGATGGCCAATAACTTCGAACGAAGATCCAAATCCACCAGTAGTTAAAATGACAGGACCGTACAACGATATCCCGGATAAAGAACCTACTCTCTTACATTTAATTCCTTCCACTTTGTTATCCCCACTTTTGAGAAGCCCAACCATTTCATGGTTAAACATAACTCTGTATCTATCAGGGAACTCTTGGCACTTGCGTTCTAACTTTTGGTAAAGTCGAGATATCAGTATAGGACCAGGCAAACCATGAGAGAAGGAAAGTGTTCTTGGGTATGTTGAGCCATCTGTCTTTGTTACCCTTGCAAATTCCAAATCGCCAACGACATTGCATAACCAGTCGATGCTGTCAGATGAGGCCTTTCCCAGTTTGTTCAAAAATTGTTCAGATTCCTTGGTGATGGATAGGAGACCATTATCCGTGGCTGTTTGTAAAAGATCCTGCTCAAAGATTTGTTGGGAATCTAAAGTATTGCCATCCATGTTGATCTTGGGATGGAAGCCATTTATCCCAGTTGCTGCCTTGATGGAGTTACCACAAATGTTGGGGTTCTTTTCAACGAGTATGATGTTCGAGCCGTTGAGAATTGATTGATAGGCAGCACATAATCCTGCCAAGCCTGCCCCAACTATTACTATGGGATTTTTTGGAAGTTGTTCATCTGAGACTGGTATTGTGACAGGTTTGTTGCTTGTCATTGTGATGGAACAAACAATAAGATGCCCAGGACTAGACAACAATGATCAGTCACAAAATGGAGTAGTCCTGTCTTCACAAGAAGATGTAATGCCTTGATATAGCTAGGTGGTTAAAATAGCGGAAAAGCAAAAAGCAAGACAAAGGAAGAAATATAGGTAAGAATAGAAGAAAGGGGTACATATAGGCAGACAATAGATAAATAAATAGCCTCTCTCCCCAGATCAAACAGGGGGTAAAAGAAAAGACACATATGGTGCAGAGGTGTATTACTTACATTCTATTTTCTTCACTGAGCCGCTGAGAAAATTTGGTTATTTTTCACTTTGGATTGAGATCTTCTTCTGGTTCCCATGTTTGATCCAATCTCTTGATTCCAACCGATTGAATAGATACTTCATTACAAATCCAAATCGAATTGATCGAGAAGCTTACTTTATATATACATATATTCAACTGACTTACCAAACACATACCCCACCTCGCTTTTTCAAGATGCTAACGTTTTGCCCCTACTGCTCCAACATGCTAATCATCTCCAAATCGGACACAACACATTCAAACGGATTCTCCTGCCCCACATGCCCCTATGAGTTCCCCATAGTTGGCCTACAGATGTTTGAACGTAAGGAACTACCAAGAAAACAGGTGGATGATGTCTTGGGTGGTGAAGGAGCATGGGACAATGTGGATCAGACTACGACTCAATGCCCTGTTGACAGCTGTGGGTTTGACAAGGCCTACTTTTTCCAGTTGCAGATTAGATCTGCGGATGAACCAATGACTACGTTTTACAAGTGTTGTAAGTGTAGTAACCAGTGGAGAGAGAATTAGGTAGATGAGCAAGCGAGCAAGCGAGCTTGTGAGCGATACAGTGGAAAAGAAAAGAAGAGGAATAGTGGACACTTGGGTTTCTCCCTTGAGATTGGAAAACTCATTTGGCTATATTTTATGTATAATAGTTTTGGTGGATACCTCATAAGGTGCACTAATATATTCAAGTACGATCGAAAAAAAAAGGTGGTGGTTGACTATAAAATCAATGAAGATGGAGTCGACCCCATATGTTAGTAGACTTTTGACCTAGCACTAAAAGATATGTGTAGCTTCAGAACCTAGTAGACCAACCAATTGAGTGGTGAAGCCTCCCGCCGCGATGCAAGGTTGTAAGAATTGCCTTGAAGTGAACAAAAAGGGATATATGGATATATTATGTTTTCAAAAGAGGGTGGAGAGAACAAAAAAATGTTGAAAAAGCAATTATTGAGTAAAGAGGAAGAAGACAACGCTTCATAACAATTTTCTGTCCTGTGTTTTTTGAGCGTAACGGACCCTTGAAAAAAATCAAGAAAAAGAGTGAGACCCATAAAAAAGAAAGATAATGAGATGCTAAACGGAGGAGAAAGAAACCAAAGAATAAAAAAACATAAGAAAGCACAGCATAAACCGGTAGAAGCAAAGCAAAACCAAGAAAAATGAAAAAAAGATAACTCCACCGCATCATTCATCAACTATCCATCTCACCAAACACCCCATGATCAACATCGGAATTCAAGCCTCTCGTGTCCTTTGCTTGAGAAACATCATCACCGTTCCCACCATTGGTAGGAACAAACCTCTTCCCTTGATCATTCACATCATCCTCAAAATCTGATCCAACGGCATTCTCATCGTCATACTCCCCATCGGCCTCGCTTATCCTTCTTGGTATGAGAAGCCCAACTGGATTAGAACCATTGTTCAAAGGTGATGCTGAAACACACGTTGCATTTGATTCTTTGAAGGGGGATAAAGATGGACGTCTGGACTGCTGGTGTGACGAAGAAGAGGAAGACGATGGGTTCAGCAGAGATGAAGACGGTGGGTATTGTGAGATGGAATTCTTGCGTAGCGTTGTCGTGTACATTGGGTTCGTCGTTGTGCTTGTTGCAGTTGAAGAGGATGATGGTGGAATGTTGTTGGCATTGGTTGTGGTGTTGTTGGTATGGGTAACATCGTCCGATGATAGCGGTGATGCTGAGTCTTGTTCGTTCGTTGGAGAGTCAGCTGAAGATTGTTTGCTTTTCTTATCGCTGGTACCGTTGGAGGCGGTACCAAAAGTGAAACTTCCCAACTTTTCCACCTTGACGTTGTTGGTGGACGATTGTTGTTGCGCTAATTGAGCTTGAAGTTTCTGCTGTTGTTGTTGCTGTTGAACGTGCTGTTGTACCTGTTGTGTGAACAGTGGTGGCGGCGTACTGAAAGACACAGATCTTGACCTGTACCCCCCATTTTCAGCAACCGTTCCATTTTCAGTCATGCTGCACAATATACTTGCTGCTTCAAGCAACTGAACCTGCTGATGCTTTGAAATTAAAAGTTTTTTTGTCATGTTCCATTCGGGAGTGTGCTCCCATAGATGTTTAGCCAAGGATGATATATGCTTGTAGCCTTTACCACAAGCTTCGCATTTCAACTCCTCTTTCAACCTTCCAGTTTCCCCTTCTGAGATTCTACGAACGACGAACTCACGGCTTAGCATAGCCTGATGCGATTGCTGTAATGATTGTTGTGATTGTAGATGCGAATGTATTGGTCCACCGGTATGCGGAGAAAATGCTGCCGATGCAAAGACTGAGGATGATGAAGGAGCCGTTGAGGATAGCAGTTGATCAGCGCCGTTGTACGATGTGGATAAAGATGAGTTAATTGAAGTTGCTGATCCGTTGGTATTTTTAATTGGAATGGTGTATGGAGCAGTAGAGACTGAGGAGCGTCTACGCTGAGAACTTATATGGTGGGTACCATTGGCAACGTTGGTCCCATGAGGAGGAGAGACTTTCCCTAGTGGTTTGGGATTGCTGTGCAAGTGTGAGACAACATGCCGGCGACTACCATTCAGATGGTTTTGCTGTTGTTGGTGTGATGGTTGGTGTTCAAACGACATAACTTAAATGGAAATATCTGGTGGCGGGGATATGTATAGAGGGTGGGGAAGCGGGAGTCTATAATCTATATCTTTGAAATTGATATCTAAGAGGGAAAAAAGGTTTATATGATGAAGTCAAATGGTGTCTGATGGCCGGTCCTTGAGATTCAGTCAAAGATAATCTGTAAAAAACGGCTTGTTGATACTTCTTCTTATCTGACAGAGGGGGTCGGAGGGGAGTTCCAATGGACAGTAGCTTAAGAAAAGGGAGAGAAGCGGTGCTTTTGGCTGGTCGTTCGTTGCCTTGTTGTGGGTGTTGGCTTGTATATACAAGTGATCAAAGTTGAAAGAGAGACTGAGTTGAAGATAGTTGAAACAAGGACATACACTCTACCCTTGACCACAATCTTTTTCCAAATATTCTTTCTGTAAGACTCACAAGGAAGGAGGACACCGACCGGTATTCAAGGAATGGAGAGGAAAGTTGGGTTTGGTTGCTGTGTGTGTGTGTGTGTGTATGTGTCTTCTCTTCCGACACAAAAAGTTATCATCAAAAAAATTCAAAATCGAGTGAAAAATTGTGAAATAAAAAATAAAAAAGATTTAGAAATTTTTTGAAGGTTCGGGTCGTGTGCAGTGCTAATTATATTATTTTAACGGTATGGATGTATGTCACGTGCCATTGACCAACAGCAAGGGCAGTGAGTAAATTTATTATTGGTGTAAGGATGCAACCATTGTTACCCTTAAACTTTCACCTTTCTATGTTTAGATGTAAGTAAGCGTTGTTTTACCTTTTTTAAACAAACATCCATCTATGTCAAACTCAACTCTAGAATATCGACCAATTGGACCCAAGGTGTCACCTATATTAGAGGATGAATCAAGTTGATCTTCAGAATGATGATTTGAGATTACACTATCAGTCGCTCTCACAGGAAGAATTAATCAATAGAATTTTAGATTTGGAACTCGAATTCACAACCTTCCAAAAAGAATCCAAAGAATTGGAAGATTACCTAGATTCCGAAATTGATGATCTTTCAAAAACGTTAAAGAATTTGCATAGAGATACCAAGTTAAAAGATGAACAGATAGAGAGGTTGAACAGGAAAAATCTCGACCTTTTAAGATCATCGAACGAGAAGAACGAACAGCAATCTTCACGAATACAGGAACTCGAGGCCAAAGTTAGTGAGTTAGAAAGCAGACTTGTTGAAAAAGAAGTGCTCAACGATTCAATGGAATCTGAACTACGAATATCTGAGCTCAACCTTTCAAGCGAGAAGGAAAAACATAATGAAAGCATCGAAAGATTGGCTCTGTTAGAGACTGATTACCAAGGATTCAAGCAATCCTCTGTAAAGACATACAGATCTTTAACGTTGCAAGTTGGTGAAAAGGACCAATTGATCCAAGATCTAACGAGGAAATGCCAGCAGTTTGAAAAGATCACAAAGCTCATGACGCTAAACAGAAACGAGATAAAAGTTTCAAGGTTCCAAACTCCTCCAGTTGCCGATCTTGGTGATCCATGAATAAATACCCTTACAACAATCACGGGGAAAGCATGGGCTTTTTCCTTCTCATTTCGCTCATCTATATATATGTGTAATAAGTTGCATTGTCTCGATGCTTGGGTAATTCAACAGTTTCAATTCGGCGTTCCAATTTTTGTAACACAGTTCAATGCCAATGTGGATCTCTCGGCATTTTTGACTTAATTAAAAAAAATAGAACGAGAATCGTCCCGTCCATTAGGCGTAAACTCCTTCCAGAAAATGTATCTTGGTTCCCTTCATATCATGCATTGAGCTTCAATTGATCTGAAAGCATTGTTAAACGTTTTAAATTCTAAATAAAGAAGGGTCACCTACCTATTCGTACTGGTGCAAGAGCAGGCGTTGCTGCTGCACCAGCTGCTGCTGCTCCCCGTTTGTTGGGGTCACCAGGAGGGAGGGCTACGCCTTTTTTTCTCCTTCGGTACATTTATGTGTGTGTATGGGCAAATGCCAGCCAGAGGTGCATGGGGTAGGTTGAGGGGATGCAGCTGAGTTGCCGGACTTGAAACGTGGCATCATTCACCGTCTGAATAGCGGAAAGTAGAACTCAAGACCAGCAACCAGTACCTCAAAGCTGCAATTGATGAAAGAGACTATAATTTAGCATCAAATTAAATTGGAAAGATGATTTCCAGTGACAGTGTAACTGCATTCTAAGATCAAAGTACTTACTTAGCTGAGCGACACTTGCAACTTCCTATGTATATATATAGTGTACGGGGCCATCCACCAAGGCTTGCAGCCTGAGCCTTCCCTGATAGATTCAGGCGCAGACTCCTTCCCGCCTGGAGATTTTGGTGTATGAAAGTATGGCTTATTGTTGTTGTTGTTGTCTGCAAGCCTTCAAAGCGTGGGGCCTTTAGCCGCACCGGCATACTGTAGCAACCCCAAATTTCATGTTGGAATTTTGAAACAACCACATATCGCACCACAACCACCGCAGTCAATCTCCTATAAATAGAACGATATTTCCATTTCCTGATCCGTTGATCCTACAAATTGGCCACTCTATCTCCCAATTGAATCAATTGAATCAATTTGAACCAATTCTATTGAACATAACAAACATAAAATCACATTCATAATGTCCGCTAACGATTTCTACAACTCAGGTGAGCAAGGCGAATACAAGCCAGAACAACAGCAACAGCAGCAACAACAAGGTACCGGCGAAGAAGGCGAGAGAGGCCTACTGTCCACCGTTCTAGGTGGTGCTGCTGGTGCCTATGGTGGTTCCAAGATCTCTTCCAACCACTCTACGCTGACTGGTGTTCTCGGTGGTGTAGCCGGTGCCGTTGCTGCCAACAAGATTGAAGATGGTTTCGAACACCACCAACAGAACAAGAACCAATACGGTGGTCAACAAGGTGGTTATGGTGGTCAACAAGGTGGTTACGGTGGTCAACAAGGTGGTCATCACGGCCACGGTGGTCGTCCTGAAGGTCCTCCAGGTGGTGACTTCGGACGTCGTGGTGGTGACTTTGGTGGTCAACAGGGCGGTTTCGGCGGTCCTCAAGGTGGTTTTGGTGGTCCTCAGGGTGGCTTTGGTGGTCCTCAGGGCGGTTACGGTGGCCAACAGGGAGGTCCTCAAGGTGGCCGTGGTGGTTGGTAAGTCGTTGACGCTTATTATAAGCTTTGATTTCTTCAATTTCTTTTTCATGCTTTTTCCAATTGCCGTTTCTTTATCCCAACGTAACTAACGAAAATATACATATGCAATGCATCTCTTCATTCTAGTTAATTAATCTACTACAGTTGGGCGAAAACTTGGTGTGTCTTTGAGAGCCATTGTGAAAAATGGGACATAAATGATGTAATGACAGCCACTCTTCAACCCCATCATTGATCCCGAGAACCTGTATTTGAAAGGATGTATCCAAGATGTTGAGAACAGAACGGGAATGTCAGGCTTTCTGGGTGAAGATAATCCAGTACGAATATCTTCACCACACTGGAAATTCCTATCTTCTGAATGCAGGACTAATCCACAGCTATGTCTACCAAGTAAGCTGACCTCTATGCAGACAGCAGGAAGCGGACGGACACGTAAGACACTTCTGTTTGTTTGTTTGTTTGTTTATTTGATCTATTTAACGTGTTTGAGCCTGATCAAGCCGGGGAGACCCCCATGAGAATGTCCCAGACGATATACGAATGAATGAATGAATGAATAATTGTATTTACCGTGTTTCAGCCCATCCGAGGGCACGCACAGGAAGCTGTCAATTACTTGGACTCCCATTATTTAGATATATATTCTTGCCACTTCAACTACGTTCTTCATGGTCTAGTATGAATGAATGAATAATTATATTTACCGTGTTTCAGCCCAAGCTGGACTGAATACCAAAGCCGCTCGAAGTGATCCCTTAACATCCAATCGGTCAGAACACTCTATCAAAGAGTGACAGGTCTAGCAAACGAAACAGAAAACCGTGATGCTATGGATGGCAATTACCTTGAGGAGGCGTTACATCCAAGCGGCTAGCCGTATAAATCCAATAATAATAATAATAATAATAAATCTATTTTAAGTGGTTCCGCCCATTTAAAAGAGCACACACTAGGAGTCGTCATCTCCCTATAGTATACAAAAGTACCTATCAATTTCGTACACAACCA
>JAJLWO010000081.1:0-64305 GCA_030570775.1 Ogataea pignaliae | reverse complement strand
AAGTATCCATGCATCACCAATGGTTGTACCGTACACCTTAATCCTTCCATCCTCAGGCCAAACAGGACCTAAACCTTTCATCAGGCACATCCAAAGATCCTCCAATTCAACCTTATAGGTTTCCGTTTCGCCATCCAAACCGCCAGCCGATGTATGAATTAGATAGTCAACGAGGTTCCCTGGTCTTGCGTCTTCTCCAAAAATTGTCTTGTTGGCAAGGAGGGCTTCACCTAACTTATTCATAAGTTTCAACCTTCCTTCAAAACCAGCTATGGGATTGTTCTTTGTAACTTGGAATCCATCTGCCAATTGATCAGCTGTTAGACCTGCTAGTGTGTCACCATTGACAACGTACCTATCCTTCGTTGGATCTTTACTCAAGACACCATTTGCAAACATGTGGAAACTAGCAACTGCAGTACCTTCTGATCTTCCTATGCTCAGACCGTCTTCCTCGTATTGCCATGTGTTACCGACTCCTGCATCTAACAAAACACTAAAAATGAATAGATCGATCATCTTCTTACATTTTTCCAAGTCTGACAATCCTGAGAATTCAGTGTTGATAAGGTTGGTCAACCTTGATCTACCATGGCATTCGAAATGTTGGTACCTTCCATGGACAGGTATGGAGAGCAAGGATTCATTTGTAGGGAACGATTTCTTGATATTAGACGTGACGAATTCAACAACATTGTCAAGTTTTGATAAGTTAACATTGAAGTTTGCCAATTGGTTTTTCAAAAGTAGATCCTTTGTACATTGGTTGGTTTCCCTGACGGACTTTATTGAGAGTAGATACTCGATCTGCTCGGTCTCTGAAGTTGAAGGCATGCCTCTAGGAGTGTTGCTGGCAAATGCTGTGTGTGAGATCCTTTAAACTTACTACAATGCCTGTGAAAGTAGTTGTTGGGAATGCACTAGAAAGAGATACTGGCAAGGGATCTTGCAATCTTGGAATCTTGTAGCTTTATAACCAATAAGTTTGAACGGGACAGATAAAAAGCATTGATTGGAAGGTGAGCCGCACGAGATTAATCGGAGTATTGTTCTTATCAGAAACGGAGAGCGTCGGGGATAAAATACAGGGTCGTGCACCTGTCGCGATGGTCTTAAAGTGGGGTTTAGAAACGATTCTTCAATTCATGAACTTTATGAAGAAGGATAGGAGATGAAAAGAGGAATACAACGGCGAGACAATTAAGGAGAATATAGAGTGACAAAAAAGGAAAGGTGAATGCAGTAATTTTAATATTAGGTCTGGTGTTGAAGGAGAAAAGAGGGTTATTACCCTCTAGCTAGTTGATGACTAGGCCTTGATAGGATATAGCATTCTCATGATGTATCCTTTGGAACCTTCCTGTAGAAGCATCTCATAACGTTCCAAACGACGAACTTGCAAATCTTCAAGCTTCTCGTCACTATTAGCTTGACGTCTAAGAATATTGTCCCTTCTGGCAGTGAGCATCCTATTGATCTTCCACTCTCTAAAGGGAAACAAAAACGAACTTGAAACCATACAGCAAAGCATGACAAAGATCTGGCAGTATAAGAACGGTCTCTTTGCATCTGGTTTTTGCAACTTCAATCCAATGACTTCTCCAATAATACAGGGGAAACCACATGCAAAACTGACCAAGGCAACAGCGGAGGACAGATCAGCACCACCTCCAACAACATCTGCCGATAAGGTTGTGAAACTGATCCAGTTAATACCAAGGAAAAACCCAGAGATGCAACTAAAAGCACACAGTGCAGAATAAGTCTCAATGAAGATCCAGAAACACACCGATAATATTCCTATGAAGACACTCATTGTTATCGTTGCGTTTACCTTTCCGTATCGATCACAAAGGATTCCAAGAACTGGTCTACCGACACACTGGGCAACACTTTGAATCGTTGTAACTATAGAACCTTCATTTGAAGTGAGTCCAATGCTGGTACCATAGGAGGACAACGTGAACAAGACAATCACATAGGCCAAAGCGTAGATAAAGTTATAAAGGGCAACGCAAACGATTGGTTTCATCATGAAGATATCCGGCCTCCATAATTTTTTAATCTCTTTAACCATGGAAGTATCTGAAGAATGCAAGTTTTTTCTAGGTCTAAGCATGGCAATTGAAACGAGAAGCATGAAGCAACAAACAAATGCAAGCATTCTCAATGCCCAGACGTGACTGCCTGTCTTATCGATGATTTTTTGAGAGGAGTTACTAAAGATCAAACCGGACAATCCAGCACCTGCAAATCCAATTCCTGAAGCCACAGATCTTTTCTTCATGAAGTAAGAAGGAATGATGATGAATGAAGGACCAGCAATTAGGGAGAATCCAATAGAGATCAAGAAACCTTGAAACATGACTAGTTGAGTGGCTGTCTTTGCGATTGAAGCTAAGAAGTATGACACAAAGACAATAGCAGTACCAATGAGCATGACGATTCTAAGGTCAAATCTTTTCACAAGAACAACACCAACATTGCAAAGTAAGAAGGTGAATCCCAATTGCAATCCACCAATCACTGCAAACACTTCCTTTGTTGCTCCTGGGAAATAGTCTGTCTTTATGTAGTAGTTTAGATAGACACCGAATGCAGAGGAAGCACCCCAAGAAAAGCAGTTTAACGAACACACACAAACTGCTGCTGTCCATGCCCAAAATCCACCGTCTGGTGGTCTATCCAAAATATCCTGCAGTGCAAATTCACCATCGTTTTCAACTGGTGGTATTTCGATATCATCAGCAAGTGGTTGCTGGTGGTTGTTCTTTGGCAATGACGATGATGATGCTGATAAGGGTTGGTCTATCTTATGTTGACCGTTTTCATTCTGGCTATGGGTGATGCTACATCTGTGATTGAGGCCAAGGTCAGGCTCAGGCTCAGGCTCAGGCTCAGGCTCAAACTTAGGTTCTGTACAGAAAGCAATTGGCAAGATCGCACCTTTGGTCTCCTGATACGTCAATTCGTTGTCATCTCTGATGGCCTCAATAATAGTCAATGTTCTTGAGATCATTGATTTTGACTGTGTCCTTGATAATCTGTGTATGGAGGGTGAGCATTGCTGTTGTTGGATGTTATCTTCAGTCAAGTACTTGACTGAGGTTTGAGAACCCAGACTTGACTTTACCGAGTTTAGCGAGCTGGTTGATCTGTTATCTGATTCTCCTTTTTCATTCATTATTGTGGGTGATTGCTGTTGTTGCATTAGGATGCATGCTACTGTCTAATGTTGGGTGACGATGACGACTACCACTACAAACATGAAAAGAAAGGAAAGAATAAAAAGAATGAAAGAATGAAAGATAGAAACATTTACTTATGAATAACTCAAAGAGTGGTCTTGCTCTAAAGAGAATCTAAAATGAAATTGGACTTCTATTGTTTGAGTCACAATCTTTTGTCTTTTTTTATAGTGATAATGCCCCTTGGAAAAAGAACAATAAAACAAGTTCAATCCTCCATTAAAAAAGAGGAACCTCGGACATAAAAGAGATTTTGCTTTAGTAAGCAGATGGAAGATGACTCAGAGTCAACCACGCCAGCACGCACGCGGTGGGGTGGAAGTGGATGTTGGTGTGGGATGGTTTGTCTGTCTGTCTGCCTGGTGGAAATCCAATGCCGAACAGGGGGAGTGAGTGAGTGAGTGAGCGAGTGGCTGAAACAGGCATTTGGCGCGGGGGATTTCCTTTTGATTACAGCAGCGGTTTGACCTCTGACGGCTATGTGGATGGGAAGATCAAAAGTTGAAGATAGTTGAGTTGATGAATTGATTGATCACATTAAGAGTTGCCATTGCCATTGCCATTGCCATGACAAACAGGGGAAAAGCCCAGACATTAAGAGAGACGATGGGCGGGAGAAATTGCAGCGCAAAACGGTTTGTTCTTTTACCTGTATCTGTAGCTGCTGCCATATCAGAGAAACGTGTCTGTAGTAATGGTGAGACTAAACAGGCTAACGCTAAGACTCTATCGGATAGCTGTACACAGACAGCCGCACATGAGGGAGGGTGAAAAATTCGTAGAGACAGACAGAGAGAGAGAGACAGGAGAAAGAGTTCAAGAGAGTGGAACTAAAACGGTACCATCATCTTCATAATCAACAAAAGTGACAACCACATTCATAACAAGACACACAAGGCTATTGAACAGAATATTCTCCGTTCTCCGTCCGGTTTACTACACTACACTTGCCATCAACATAAAACTTCCAACCTTCCTCCAACTTCCCGCTTCCAAATCACCCACCACATCACATGAGACTCACATTTCTATAGCATATCACAGCACACTTCAAGACAAAAATGAACACCATGGGAGTACCGAAACTACCACTGTATTTGCCATTAAGACGATCTATACAGTGCACAAAAACACCATACAACTGTTACCTCCCCATAACACAACATTCACGTTCAAAGTCAACCTTAGATACCAATGCTTTTGATAGATTGAGATCATCAGAGATGGCTCCAGATGACAAGAGGTTACAAAGGACAAGTTATATGTCTAATTTGAATGGATCTACCCTACCTCAATCACAGGATGATGATCCATCTGAAGACTCCAGACTTCCTCCATCTGCCCGTATGAAACGCCAAAGAAAACAGCTTTACAAAGTTCGTTCCCCAAAGGCTGAAAGACCGGTCATAAAAAGTACCAGGTATGTATCCGACGCATCAACTGGTACAATTGAAGATAGACTACAACCCAAGTCAGCAACTTCCATTCTAAGTAGTAGTCTTCCATACCTGCAACTCAATTTTGAACAGAAGGATTCCTCTGCAACACCAGAATCGGTTATAGATCAACAACAAATTAACAAGTTTTGGCAGCCTCTATCCCGGTTCCCCCTCTTGTTGATAGTAAGACCCTCACAGCCTTCTGTTTCACTACCATTTAAACAACTCATTGATTCTTTGGAGTCGATTAACAAAGACTTTCAGGTTGATGAGACTTCACATGAGATAGTCAAATATACTGATCCAAACGACTACAATCTTGCCGTTGATTACTTTATTACAACAAGAATAAAACTGCTTAGAACTGCCCTTCTGTTTGATCCCACCTCTCATACCACCTCATCGATGATCGATCCAGTACTGTTCCAACCATCGTCTGATATCACGCATAAAGATACAATCATACTAGGTATACCAGAGGATAGCTTCAAGAGAACAACCAAAGTGTTGAATCATCTGCTAGAGATGGATGCTGTTGATGGATTAAATGTTGTCTCGTGTATTTTGAACACCCCTTCCTTCCCCATTCTTTCGAACGTTAAGGATACACAGTTTGTCACAGAGCAGGAGAGTAAGACCATGAGTGATAACTTATACACCGTTGCATCTCTTGGACTCATCAAAATACACAAGAAGTCTGATGGTACCTTGATTTTGACCAAAACTAAAGATCCGTAGAGAGGCCACTGCATATACGAACCCAAATTAATAATGATACTTGAGTTAAACTTTCGTTAATCTTGTAAAACAAAATTGATTACTTCAAGAAAAAATAGTGTACATATATATTCCCCCAACCCCACATAAATCAACCTTGAGACTGTCTTATATAACTGGCAATATCATCAGCAACAGCACTGGACGTAACCTTGGCGCTCTGTTCAAACGCCTTTTGATACACGCTCTGAACAGTCTTGTCTGTACTCTCGTTGATTTCACCACCCTGTCTATCGTCAGAAAACGTATACTGCCTATCTGGCTCATTAATATCCGGATCGACAAGGCCATGTTCGTAACCTTCAGGTACATTCTCTTCCTCATCTTTGTAGTCCTCGTCGTTATCGGAAAGGTCAGATAGCACATCAACACCACCTTCACCATCTCCTTCACCTTCCTCCTTTTGCTTCACGCTCTTATCCTTCAGTCCCAAATCCTTCATCAAATGGTTCAAATTCTTCTCCTTCTTCTTCTTCTCCTGTTCTTCCTTCTGCTTTATAATCCTTTCTCTTTCCTTCTGATAGAACCCACTATATTCATCAACCTTCTTATCAACAGCCTCCAAGAATTGATCGAATCCATCTCCAGTATACGCAGAACAACTGACAACATCCAAAGTGGAATAAAACTCCTCAAGCATCAAACTCATAGAATTGACCAATGAGGCCATATACCCTGACCCATTGGAAGTCTCATCGTTAAGTTCAGAGTTGCTCCTGAGCGCATCCTGGAATGCCTCGAAATCAGTCATCCATTCCTTTGCGAATTCGGCATCTCTAACGTCGGTCTTGTTAAAAACCACAATCATTGGAAGTTTGGTCTTGTATAGGATAGAACAAGCATAGAGCATGTTTGAAATGAACGTCGTTGGCGATGACGATCTCGGTGTATCTATGATGTATGCGATAACGGTTGGGAAAGTTGATGCGAATGCCTCCGTTATGATCGAACCTGACGCCGACCAGATGAAACATTCGATCTGGCCTGGTGTGTCCACTATGCAGTGGTTGAAACTGTCCGATCTCTTTTCAACAAGGGAGATAACTTGGTCAATCTTGGTGGAGAAGAGGTTTAGGGATGTCACGATGGCACCGTTGGGGCCTAAGTTGTAATTCTCCATCACTTTTTTGTACTTCACCGAATCCCTAATGTCAATGTTACATCCAAAGGGCACTTTCAAAACTGCTGGATCGAGATTAATCACGTATGGTGGTTGTTTGATGGTGTGTAGGTGGGAGTTTAGACGCTGCATGAAGGTGGTTTTGCCCGAACCAGCCATACCGATACAGATCACAGTTGCTGGAGCCATCGTGTGTTGTAACTTGTTTAAATATAAGGGTTGATATTGCGGATGGCTGTCTTTCAAGTTTTCGCTGATTAGTAATCAATGGTTGATAGCATAAATAAGCAATGGATCAATCTCTTGTAAATGGTTTGAACTCCAGTTCGGTTCAGTTCAGTTCAGTTCATTTCAAAGTTGAAAAATTTTGGAACCACCGGGAAATAATACGGCTGTGCAACAGCATGACAGTAGACTGTTCTCTTTTTTTTACTCTTTCTTTCCAACCTTTTTGCCCAATAATTTGGAAAACTTCTCCAAGAACACCACTCCACCACTCCTGTTGTTGATCACGGTTATTCTGATTGGGAAGTCAGTTATACCAGAGGTGTTCAGTGTCACTAAAAACTATATCCAGATCCACAACTCATAAATTTATAGGTTAAGATGGACGTTCACGCATTGCACGAGTGTTTTCTCGGTACCCTCCAAGCAGACCAGACGGTTCGTCAACAGGCAGAGCTTCAATTGAAACAGGCCTCCTCATCGATCGGATTCTTGGGTGCCTGTTTGGACATCCTAAATGCAGACGAAGTTAATGCCGTTGTGAAGAAGGCTTGTTCAATCTATTTCAAGAATTCTATCGTTAAGAACTGGCCTCGTACCAAGGAAGGCATCATTGACAACGATGAAAAGCCTATCATCCGGGAGAGAATCATTCCAACCATCGTCAGGTTGGACAGACAACTCAGAAACCAGTTCATCCCAGTTTTGAACTCGATGATTTCATATGACTATCCTTCGGAATGGCCTCAGTTTTTGCCTACTGTTGTGTCCCTGTTTGAAGACATGTCTGACATTCAGTCCCTATACACCGGTGTCCTATGTTTCTCCGAGTTGGCTAGACATTACAGATGGAAGACTAACCAAGATAGATCCGAACAGTTGGACCCTATTATCAACACCTACTTCCCAAGTCTATTACAGATAGGCAAGCAGATAGTTTCCGATCCAAGCGCCCATGACGGAAACTACGAAGCTGGTGAGATTGTCAAGTTGATAGTAAAGACGTACAAGTTTGTCACGTATCATGACCTTCCAGAGCCATTACAGCAACAACAGTTGCTACAAGATTGGGGTACTTTCCATGTCGATTTGATCAACATGAAACTTCCACAGAGCGTTTTGAACATTGACAAGGAAGATAGATCCTTGAGTCCCTGGGTCAAAGCTCAAAAATGGGGGTATGCCAATCTCTTTAGACTCTTTGAAAGGTACGGGTCTGTAAGTCTATCAAAGAGATACTCATATGATGAATTTAGGAAGTCATTTGTTGATCATGTTGTTCCAGGGTTGTTGAACGTTTATTTCAAAAAATTGGAAGAGTGGAAGCAAGGCATCACTTGGTTGAGCGATGCATCCCTCTATCACATGATCTCCTTCTTGGAACAGTGTGTGGTTCAAAAATCATGTTGGAAACTAGTCAAACCACACGTTCAGACGATCATTTCAGAGGTTGCCTTTCCTATCCTCTGTCCAACCGATGACGTCTTGGACATGTTTGAAAACGATCCAACCGAATATATCCACATGATATTGGACCTATATGAAGATACAACGTCTCCACAGATGGGTATCCTATCTCTCATATTTACACTAGTGGAAAAGAGAACAAGTTCCACTCTACAGCCAATCTTGGAGTTCACTTACATGAAGCTGGAATCTCTCAAGAGCACCGAAGAAACCCTTGAGGTGGCAAAGCAGAAGGAATCGGCTTTGAGAATCATTGGAGGAATTTCCTACAAATTGATGACTGATAAAGTTTCCAACATTAGGTCTCAAATGGAACCATTCTTGGCACAGTTTGTGTTTCCAAATTTCCAATCGCAACATGCCTTTCTAAGGGCAAGAACATGTGAAGTTGCATCCAAGTTTGACAGGTTGGAGTTCCAAGATCCTCAAAACTTGAGCGTTTTATTCAACGGTGTTTTGAACTGTTTCAACGAGACTGATAACTTGCCAGTTCAACTCGAAGGTGCCTTGGCAATACAAGCTTTCATGAGCTTCCCACAGTTCAAAGAAGCATTGGGCACAATCATCGTTGAAACGATGGAGAAACTGTTGGAACTATCCAATAAGATGGACAGCGACACCGTCTCGGCAGTCATCCAGGAGTGTGTTGAAAGTTATTCTGAACAGTTGCAACCTTTTGGAGTCAACTTGATGGAGAAGCTATCCCAACAATTGATGAGACTCTTCCACGAGATCCATTCTGCATCCAACGGTGGTCCAGAGGACTACGATGACGATATCTCGGAGAAGCATACCGCTGCATTGGGTGTCTTAAACACTATGATTACCGTTCTATTATACTTTGAAAACTCGGCAGATGTGATATCCAAACTTGAAGAATGTTACGCTCCAGCGATACAGTTTGCACTAAACAACAGAATCGATGATTTCTACGCAGAGGTTGCCGAATTGATGGAAAACACGCTCTTCTTAACAAGAGACGTCTCACCAACGATGTGGCAAATGTTTGAGCATCTCATCGTTGCCTTGATGAACAGTGACATATTGCTCTACTTGGAGGACGTTGCACCAGCATTGAAGAACTACATGGTGTATGGGGCATCTACGTTGAAGTCGAACAAGCAGTATCAAGAAGTGATCTATCAACTGATTACAAAGATAGTCACGATGGATCCAGAGGAGGAAGAGATAGGATCTACAGATCTCATCATCACTTTTGAGATTTCTTCTAGTTTTATTCTTTCGTTAGACAGTGCTTCTGTTGCATCTTATATTCCTTCTCTCGTCACGATCTGTTTGAAGCTTCTTTCGACCAATGACAGGGCGCACAGTTCCAAGAGCTTCCGTATTGCCTGTTTGAACGTTATCGTTGCTGGTTTGGTGGTTGATCCAAACACAACTTTACAAACCTTGATCGAGTTGAATTCGGTCGAACCTATATTGAATCTCTGGTTTGGACTTTTGTCTAGTATGAAGAGGGTGTTTGATATGAAGCTTTCAATTTTGGGATTGTTGTCCATCTTGAACATTGATCTTCCAAGCTTGGTTGCGTTGAAATTAGACTCTAGTTTATCCATATTTGGATCCAACTTGGCGGCGTTGTTCAAGGAGCTGCCTAGGGCTATCAAGGAAATGGAAGAGAGGAGGACAGAATTTAACGAGGAAAGATTTGATGAGTCTGATATCCTTGGTGGTGGTAGTGGGGATAACGATGGATGGGAGGATGATGAAGAAAATGACGATGAATTTGATGGTACAAACGATGAGTATTTAGAGTTCCTCGAAAAGCAGTCTGAGGTTTTAGCCAAGGGGGGAAGTAGTGCGTTTGGACATTTTGGAGATGATGATGACGATGAGTTTGAAGATGACGATCCATACTCCAATACCAGTCTTGACAACATCAATGTGTTCAAGGCATTCCGTGACTGCTTTGTTACTCTTCAATCTGTCGATGTCAACAAATACGGTTTGATCGTTTCCTCCTTGACTGCCGATGACCAGCAGGTTTTGGCAGACGTTGCCAAGGTTACTGCCGAATGATTTGATCCAGGCTGTAATGTTATTCTATAAAACGAGCCAGTTTGTACTTCTGTTTTCACGTTTTCCCCCGTCTTTTGGCGTCATGAATTTTGACCTTGACAGATTTTTCTCTCTCTCTCTCTCTCTTTCTTTCTCTCTCATTTCACGTTCCGTCGTGATACACATACGAATTATTTTTGATTTAACTGCAAGGGTAGATTGTATAGAGAAACATTCATGTTTATTTAATTAGCTTTGAAAACGGGGGTGAAATATAAAGTCAGTTGGAAACAGGGCGGTGTATTTTTTTGCCGATGTTTGTGTGGTCACCTGAGCTCCCAACGATTCTCGGACTTACAGTGTGTAGTCTGAAATGTCCCATAGTCAACGGCTAAAGTACTTGGCCTTACAGCAAGAACGGGTACCCTGTTGAAGGGGGAATCGGTGTATATTGGTTGGGTGCTGATTTTAATTTACAAATACTATCTGATTTTTGGATTATAAGTGTGTAATTGAACCACATACGAGTTAATAAGCCTCGGGATGCTCCTGGGAGGTTCACTAAGAAGCCCTAGTGGTTTGCTGCCTGGTGGTCCCGGCAGACCATGTAAGCCTATCCGTTGGCTCTTCTGGCCTGCACAGGGCTTCCCGGTGATCCACCAGTACGTTGAGCCATTTTTGACAGGCACAGGCGCACCCACACGCCCGTCTATCCCCATGTCAAGACATGACAAGACAGTTAGTCACATTACCGGATTCATCAATTAGAATTCCAATGTGTTTGAAACCCTTCTCTTGAATTAATTATGGGAATGAACTGTTCACTAGGTGCCGATTTTAGGTATACGTCTTGCACCAGCATGCCTCTCTCTAGAGCTTCCGAAAGTGCCGTAAAATTATGCTCCAACGATACCCGACGATCCGTCACAGCCGTGCTTGCTCAACTGCTTACCGGCTTCAAAAACACTCTACAAGGTTCTATTGGTATATCCCGTACAGTAATATATTTTGCATGCTAATATCACAATTGGTTAGACAATAAACAAGTAATGTGTGTTAAACAAGGGTATAGACACTTAACCATTGGCAACACTAGGTTGAGTTTGATCAAGCAGTTTTCAGTACTGGTAGTAGCGGCTGGCTCCCAAGACTAGGAAAGCATACCAAAAAAGGCCGATCAGTAGGACGGCAAATCTTCCTCATGTATTGAAAAGGGACTTTTGAATCGTAGTGTAGAGAAATAGATGCCCGTTGTGAGAAAAGGTAAAACAACCATTGAAGCAACTCGACTTACCAGGTTGCCAGGGATGAGTAAGGACGGTTGTTGTATACAATGGAATTGCCCTTCCGGTTATTCCTTACAATAAACGTCTTGGAAAAAGGGTAAATCAGAAAGACAATATAGCCAACCGTTCCGTGCATTACTGTTGTAATTTATTGCATCCTGTACTGTAATCACACTTGGCCAAACAGGGAGACAGAATAACACACCAAAAGTGGAAAAAAAATCACTCCGCACATGCACCGCATGATATTTCCTGGTTCTGAAGAGAAACACACTATTTTATAAATCGCAGAATTTCCTCTTTTATCTTAATTGCACCTGTTGATACAAAATGTCTTTATCTTTTTATCTTTATGTTTTGATATATCACCAGAGTTCTCTCTGCTCCTGCAAAGGTTATCATCACTTCGATTTCCCAGCCTTCACGCTCGTGGATCGGCACGATCAAATCTACATCTTCCATTGGGAGCACCAACCCTCAACGCTTAATCCATCATCCTCATCACCACCGCCTCCACCACTACCAGCACTACCAGCTTTTATCTCTTAAACACCAAACACCTGTCGCATAACACATCATATAATAGTTACAAAGATGGCCAAACTTACAATAACAGTCTTTGAAGTAGCACAGCAGAAAAAGATGAAACAGCTAAACGCTGAGAAGAAGCATGGGCTAGCAAGACTCATCGAACAACTAGAAGGATTAGTTTACTACAGTCTACCTTTCTACGTGATGACAAAGATAGAAGTTACATGTACATACATTGCATTCTTTTTAATGTTTGCCTTATTGACTGTTGGAATCACCAACTATGTCTGGCCGGTCGTTTACTGTGCCTTGAGCTTCACACTGGGTAAGATCCCAATCACCTCAATGATGGCATGCATCACCTCCAAATTGACACATTACACTTGCAACGATCTTGCATCGTTTGTTGGATCAAATGCTCTTGGACGTAGCTCTTTTAACCGTACAGTTGAACAGATTGGTGGCCATTTCAACGTGATTGCAGAGAGCTGCTGATACAGTCCTCAGCTACTCTTATTCATACCAACGAACTCATTCCTCGAGACAAATTAATCACTAAATTCCTCTAATAGCAGATTGTTACGATTGTTAACATGCTGTTCCTGTTGCCACTCAACTATCATAATTATCATTCCTCCCCCCTTCAATATTCTTCTAATCTCCGTTATCTTATGCTTCTCACGTCATCTTTTATACTTATTCCTATACGTTGTTTTTTTTGTTTTTGCCCATATACTATACATTCCGTTGTTTCGTTTATTTTTCTCAAGATATGTGATAAGATAGTTAGTTACTCCTGTTCTATTATTGTAGTCACCAACGTTGAAAGTGGGAGAGACACTTGAGTCCCCGCATGTAAGACATGCACTGCCTCGATTGAGAGAAAACTGAAACTTTTCACTTTAAAGTCATTACGTGAGGATTCACGTAATGGCGCTTGATGATCTTTTTATCTATTTATCCTGATTTGATCCGTGTTAAGCTATCTCTAGGGCCTTTTTACACCATTCAACGGATCACAATCACTCTAAGGATATGAATATATTACTTCAAGACAAATCAAAAAAAGAAAAAGGTTATTCTGCTTAGCCAGCAACAATTGTCGTCTGTACACCAGTAGAGCAGCCAAGGACGGCCGGCTCTCGAAATCACTCAAACACAGACGCGAAAACACGCAAACGATCATCAACTATTTTCAAGCAGTTGACAGAATCATTTCGCCTCCAGACAGCTACTCACCACCACCTGTAACGACCCTTAGCATCATTCAACAATACAGCATTGGTGGAAAATGAGACCGAAAACGGGACATGCCTCTTTGTTCAACTCTCGTAACAATGTCCAATTTACAGCATCCACACCAAACATCATTCCTATCTATCAGTTGATCTCCTCGATTTTGCCCTTTGGAAAGAACTGCCTTTTAAACATAACGCACGATGGACTCTGTTTCAGTCTAGTTGATAACAATATTTGTAAGGTACTTCTAACGTTGGATAGGCGATTATTCACAAGTTATATGTTCAACCCAACGAGGAGGAAGAGATCAAAAACTACTTCTGGAAAGGCAAAACATGATGATGATGATGAACAGGAGGTAACAGGTCAATCCGAATCCGAAACTGAAACTGAAGATGAAGAGGAGGAAGAGGGAGTTGATTCCATCTCTGTCCACCTGGATCTCAAATCGTTGATTGAAACTATCAACATTCACATACCTAGTGATCATGAATCGATCGATTTCAAGACTAAGTGCATTCTGAGTTATCAGGGAGACGGCTATCCTTTCATCCTAACTTTTGAAGATGAGTATATCATTGAAAGGTGTGAATTACTTACACTGTATCTGGATCCTTTCGATAGACAACAGTCAGGATTCAAGCGGTGTATGAAAAAAGCTAGCAGGATAAACCCATACACTAGTCGAAAAGCTAGTGATGCTGCTGTTGCTGAAGAGGATGATGAAGAGTTTGATACGTATGATGGTTTACTTTCTGATAATTCTATCTTTCAGATAGACGTTTCCAAATTGATGTTTGAAATCATTTTAAAGTCGTCCATCCTTTACGATGCATTGAAAGACATGAAGGATTTGAACACTGACGATTTCATCATTTTTTGCTCCAAGGAGAAACATGACAAAAATTTGAAGGACGGGGGAGATATGGCTATCAAACAAAAACTTGTCTTTATTTCAAGATCGGAAGATGATGCAATCGGTTACTCTAAACTGATCATACCTGAGAAGAAACCGTTTTTGAAAGAGATGGAGCTTTATGAGCCTTCTATCAAAGCCAGTATTAGGAACGTTGAAGATGAGCAACAAATATCAATCACAGCTACAGCCAATAACGAGGTGGAGGTGGAGATGGTGCCTGCATTAACCAGCATTTCATCGTTCTACAACTTTGGATACTTTTCAAAGATCATACGATCCATCAAATTGTCCAAACTGATCAAGATTAGAAAGGATCTGAATGGTTTAACGTCACTGTCTTTGTTAATAAGCTCTTCTGGACTCAATGGTGGACACCGTCATGCAACATCCTTATCGGATGGTAAGAGTTTATACTATGGTACAAGCATTGAATTCATCACTTTGGAATCCATTGCACAGGAAGATAGATATACAATTCTGAATAGCATTGCTGGAAATGCATCTCAATCTTCAGTTTTACACGGTGGTGGTGCTGGTCTTTCATTGCCGACTGGAATTGAGAACGTTTGGCGCAAGCATGGGTACCACAATCAGTCAATTGAACAGATGATTTGGAACGATGAAAATATGAAGGTGATTAAGATTACCGGGGACGGTCAATTGACCACGCTTGACGATTACTTTCAACCTGCTACTTCTGCTCATATTCATAGCTCTAGGGATACAATTGGCAACTTTCAGGGAAACGAGAACGAAAGGTATACTGATCCTCCCGGTGAGGACAACGATGTTTTACCTGATGCTCTACTATCCGAAGAAAACAGGAAACAGTTAAAGAAACCCTCCCATTTGAGCATCAGCAACGAACTGGCAAAGTCACTCTTGGGGAATGAGCAGTATCCAATAGATCATGAGAATAGTTCTCAGTCTAACCTCGTCGACGTGAACGAGACTGTTCAAGGAGGTGGCCCTGCCATTGAAAGAAGGTCAAAAAGGTTGGCCCCCAACACCAAGAGGTCTAACAGTAAAGATGATAATCACAGCAGTACTAAGAAGAGTAAAAAGAAGAAGAACGACGCAGTTGAGACTGTTGGTGGTGCCATTGAGATTCCTCTATTTATTTAATCAATATACTTCATCCCGCTACGCATAACATATCTATCTGTCTTCAAACATAATATCCTTTTTGGAGACCTTTCATAAGTGGCCGTTTGGTCGCCGTCAGGGATGTGATAAGTGTCTATAAGATTTTACCCCCGTTTTCTAGATATCCCACTTCTGTGCACCTCTGCACAAAAGGGCATTTTCTTTCCATTGAGCCGCAGGTCTTAAAACCCTGAGTATATATCACGTGCTGCTTTTTACCTTAGTGAAATTTCTAAACTTCAACCGCTTGGAAATTTTTCATACGCTCGCGCGCATGCTCTCTGCACGGTTAGCCACAGTGAGACGACACCTGTTGAAAAGTCCACTTAGTATCTTCATTCTACAATCACGAGTACGATAAACATACGAAGAAGGACTTTTAAATTCCCCATCGAACTGACCAGAAATCCATCTGAGGAAGAAGTTAAGTCACAAGTAATCACAAAAAAACCCCAAATATCCAAAACATGTCTGACACCGAAGAAGTCCAACAAGTTGAAGTTGAAGAAGTTGTCGTTGAAGAAACCGCTTCCGTCTCCATCGAAGACTGCCTACAAAAAGTCTTGAGAACTGCCCTTGTTCACGATGGTCTATCCAGAGGTTTGAGAGAAGCCACCAAGGCATTGTCCAGAGGTGAGGCTCAACTTTGTGTCCTATGTGATTCCGTCACTGAAGAATCCATCATCAAGCTTGTTGAAGCTCTATGTAACGAGCCAGAAGAGAAGATCCCATTGATCAAGGTTTCTGATGCTAAGCAATTGGGTGAATGGGCTGGTCTATGTGCTCTAGACAGAGAAGGTAACGCCAGAAAGGTTGTCGGTGCTTCATGTGTCGTCATCAAGAACTGGGGTGCTGATTCCGACGAGAGAAACGTCTTGTTGGAATACTTCTCTCAACAATAAGTATGTTGACGGTTTGTTAGAGCTATGTTTTTTTCAGGATCATTCTAGGTCAATTTGGATTGTCATTAGAGAGACAGATTATTTTGCCTTTTGTTGTCGTTTGAGTTGGTCGTGAAGGTTTATTAAAAAGATTAGTTTTGTTTACAACTTTGTAAGATAATCATTAATATATCTCGTTGTGGGGTTCTTGTGTTGCAATCAAGACTATTTTAGTAAGACTTTCTTTTTTGCTTTGTTATGCAAGTCGAAGTATTTATCAATTGAAGAGGATCCTAAATAGTAAAACGGGAAATTTTGTATTAGTTTATGTTTGTGATGCTATTCCAAAAGGTAAACCTGCTGGGAGAAAGGAATCATAACCGAAGAAAGAGAGAAAAGATCATATAAAGTTTTAAACATTGATAGTGTAGAAAGGTATAATAACAGATAAAAGCACAGCTTTGGGTAATCTTTGATAAAAGGAATGAGGAGTGGGTGGAAAATAAAGGGTTGGACTGAAGAAAACAATTAATTTTGAAAACAAATGCCAAGAAGCAAGGACAGCAACAAGGGGAAGAAAGAAGAAGAGGAAGAGAGGATGAGGACAACTATAATTCAAAGTCCATTTCATCTTTGAATCCAGCAACAGCGACATTACCACCATCATCATCATCATCGTCCTCTTCATCAAGGATGGCCGAGTCGTTATTTCTGTTGCCGCTCAATCGACTAGACTCCCCATCCTCATCATCCTCATCTTCGAAATCGACATCGAAGAAATCGTCGTATGTGCCAACGATCTCACTGTACAGCAGTTTAGCCTCAGTGATTGTACCATCGTACGAGATTTCTGCAGATGGCATATTTGTATATAGGATATCCTTATCAGGAGCACCAATGGCTGACAAACTTTGAGTTTCCTGTTGAGCCGCCTTTTTAAACAATGATTCGTTAACAACACCGAATGGTTCAACCGATGTATGTTGTGTGTACATCAGTTTGAACAGAAAAGTGAGTTTTTCCCTTGGTACAAACTCTTTGAACGACTTTCCCAACTTGACCGAATTTATAACGGAGACATTACCATCCGGTTTAACTAGAACATCATCAACGTTCAAGTCAAGGTCAAAGCCACCGTTTTCAGCCTCTCTCAAGATACTTTCCTCCATCTTTTTCAACCCACTCTCCAAGTCTTGTCTTGCCTTTTCACCCTTTTCAATGGTTGACAAATACCAGATACATTGGTTTGAAGGACAACAGCCTGAACCTGAGCCCATGATTATACATTGAACAGGAAACTTATTTGATGAAGGTAGACTGTTTGGAGGGAAGACAACAATGGCAGCGCTCTCACCATCGATGAACCATTCCCTGCATGATTTACCAACGATGGTGACTAGCCTTGTAACTTCGTGTTTCCTCTCTGGAACGTTTAATGAACCAGTTGGAGCCTGAGATGGAGAACAAACAACTTTTTCAGTAACGTGGACTTTTGAACCATCTTTAAAAGTTGCTGTTTTTGTTGTTGAATCGTAAGATTTTAATGCTGAATCCAACTTGTAGGTTGTACCTGCAACTGCAGCTGATCTACAAAATCCTTGTGATATCTCTCCAGGACCTCCAAATTTCGAATAGAGAGCTGGGAAGTTTCCATACACGTTGAAGGAGATTAAATAACGTCTTATTCTTGATAGTCCTTCCTGTGTATGAATATCTGGGGTTGATGCTAGTCCCAACGTATAACAGAGTTCGTTAATTTGTGCTTGGGTTAGCTTGTACTTCTCCTCTATAAATTTGGTGAATAGTGAATCCTTGTACTGTTCAAAAACTGGGGCATTTTCTGGAGTGTCATATTCAAACACAAACTTCATGAATTTCATCAAGTGTCTCTTTGTTGCTAAGGATAACGACTGATCCGTGAAAATTTCTTCCTTTGATGAGGATATCTTTCCAAAGGAATCATTTTCAAAAGTGTGAAAGTTGCTGATGGACTGGAATTCTAAATAGCGGAAAACTCTAGCCTTGATCAACAAGGATAACAGGTCTGACATGGCGAATAGAATCTTAGGTGTAAGATCGATACTGTAATCTTTTGAGTTCAACTGTGTTGGTCTTGGGATGTACAATAGCGCCTTTGAAAATCCATGGAATCCTGGAGTGCCCAAGTTAACGTTATGACACCATGACTTGATCTGTTCGATGGTGAGCGTTGATGATGTATCACCATAGTACGGGTTAGAATCCACGTGTAAAACGTTTGAGCCTTGCCATGCCAAAGCTGCAGCCAAGATACTTTCAACTAGACCTGTACCACAAATCAAAACGTCACATTCTTCAGGTGTTGTTGGTGGTGAAGGTTTTTCACAACCGGCCAACTGTGGAATCACCGACGGTCTTCTTGATGTTGCAATAGATGGCCTTCTTTCAGCCATAGATGGACGTCTTTCAGCCATTGAAGGTCTTCTCGTTGATTCAATTGCCGATGATGCCATGGTTGGATGATGTTTGGAGCTTTTTAGAGTTGCTCAATTGCTTCTACCTAGATTTCAACAATGACTATGAATGGAAAAGCCAGCTTGCTGTAGTGATAAACAATATGTGTTTGATGCAGACAATCAGCAAGGGCTAGTCAAGAAGCTTTCTCTGTAGTATGGTGCCTGTATCTGTGTCAGCGTCAGCGTCTGTGTCGATGCCAGCTCGATTTATAAGTTGTTAAACAGTAACTAGTATGGGTTAGAATTTGATGGGAAGAGTGATGGAACGAGTGAGAGAGATCAAGAAATGAAGAGGATGAAGAAGGTAAAGTGTTCGAATAGAAGTAACAAAGAATTGTTTGTTTGTCTTTCGATATGAGGGAGGACCGGGGACCTCTTTACCTTTACCCTTTGTCTTACACAGCAACGGTTCTCGATAACGGTGGTTAGTTAGTTGGACAAACACAAACCACAGCCCCTTCCCCTTCCCCCTCCCCCGGGAACAACCGCCGCCACTTAAAAATAAGAGAGCGAAAATTTTTTACTCTTTCTTTGAGTGTACACCAGCCACATATTACAGGGCACTGTGGCTGATGAATAATTAAAACAAAACGTTCCATGTGCGGCTCAGCAGAAGAAACAACAATAACAGTAAATATCACAAGCACTGATACTATTGTACTAGTACATAGCCATACCCAGCTGAAGAGCAAAAACCCTTCAGTTTACACTTTTGCCAATGGGTATCAGTTATGTCAAAGATAAAGAGGTATGGTATATTACTAGATGGGTTTGTAAAGACAGTCACACTTCACACCAAGAAGCTGTAACTCTAATGCCTATCAACATGGAACCAGCAAAAACGTTCAAGAATTCAAATAAAGAATAGCAATATGAATCATCTCCAAAGTGTAACTGACTCATAAATACCAGAAAAAGAATGTTGCAAAAACAAACAAAAACTATGGTATCAAAAAAATCAAAACATCCCTATTCAAAGCTGGTACCCCATAGTTTCTCTTTGGCTGAACCCAAAGTGTTCCAATGATCACCGATATAGTTGGAGTTGCTAAAGAAATTAGTCAAGTACAAAGTATCCCAGTTGTTAACAACATCCTTGATGAATGGATCACCTGCCAATATCAAGTTTGTTCTAGAAACGGCTCCACCACCTTGATAAACCTTGTTGAAGAAATAAGTTGCATCCTGCTCGTAATCATCATGATATGTGATATCAGAGGCAGTTCTCAATATGACAATCCTTGAAAAGTCCAATAAACCATGCTTGGCAGCTCTAATCATCGATTCCAGAGTTGCATTGTCCTCCTGCTGGGTGGTACAGTAAGTGGCAGTGCCATTGGTTATCAGACTGGTATATTCGGTAAACGACTTGTCCAACAACCCTCCAAACCAATAGGTATCAGAAGTCAAGGTATCACAAGCATGAATCCTTGGCGCCTGATTAGCAGGAGCGTACGAGTATGATTCTCTAAATGAAACGTTCTCATCGGTACCAACATCCAAGGTGACATTGGATGCCAACGATAGGGCTCTATCTCTAAGATCAACGTTCAATTCAAACACTTCAGATCCATATATGGTACCTGGATAATCCAAGGGTGACAAACCATCAAATGCAAAATACCCAGTTGTCCAGTTGGATGGCATCTGACGAGCGTCAACCTCATGTTCCAAGATTTGAACTGCAAATCTGGCAAATGTTGCATCTCCAATGGTACCTTGTAATGGTGAGATACCAGCAATACCAGCAACTAACCAATACGTGTATGTGAAATCAAACAGCGGTGATAAAGTTAGTGCAGACATGGTAGCAGCAGCGTTGACCTCTCCTTCCCCAGTGGTGATTTGACAGATGGAATAGTTGGCATTACAGTGTGCATATGGATATTCTGGGGACAGACCTGGAATGGTGATGTTGTATACAAGATCATACTTGGCCAAGAATGGATCTTGCTCTTTGGAAAACATGTTGATGATCATCATCTTTGGTTGAAACATGGCATAGAATTTACCATATGCAACAGAGTTGGCGCCTTCGGTATGGGTTGGAACGTCAATGGTGTTGGTAGTGGTGTATTCTTCTTCCCTCTTTTCAAATATTGGAAGGGAAGAGGCAGAAGCAACAAGTGCAGCAGCAGAGAATAAGGTTGAGAGCTTCATTGCTTTGGGGAGATGAGTTAATTTGCCGATTGATAGATTGAAACGATTCTATATCAACTTACGGCCAGATTACATCAAGTGGGAGAGGAAATTAAGTTCTCTATTTATACCTCAAATGTCTCACACCCTCCTCTCCTTCCCCTGTACAAAAATGTATGAAAAAGAAAACTGTTGCATTTATAATCATTCTCAAAGGGAGAAAAGCAGCCATTCTATCTGTGAATGCAACGGGAATGGTTCACATTAGATACAGCTTGAACCATAGGTTAATACAAATAGGTTGACGTCTTAACCTGGTCCGTATCCTCGTGTGACAAGATAGATAATGCCCAGGAATAATAAAGGGATCTCATTTATCCGTTAAGGGTAATTCACTCTTTCGGACTCGGTGTTGGTTCTTCAATACCAATCTGACGCAAGATAGGGTATGCGTGTGTTATTGATAAGTTGTCGAAAACGATAACGAACTTTTCAACAGGAGAACAATCTGAACAGTAGCTCATAATGGATGCCTCATGCCGCTTGGCTTCTGATACGCTGGAAACATAAGAGCTTTTCATGTGCGGCTAGGGTGAGTTGGTGAGAGCGAGATCAAGAATACTATTCGCCTTTAGCAGCCTCATCAACACCAAATATGTGTTCACTCACCCTCCCCTTGGTTCTTACTAAACGATGCCTGGAATTGCTGATGGAATATTCATTTGAACCACAGTCTTTGATTGACAAAGAAGCTGTTCATCAACTGGTTTAAGGGAGGAAAAAAACATGACATAGTCAATCGAAAGAGCATATTCACTGGACCCTGTGACGCGCGGCGCAACCGACGAGATCTGCCGTCCTGCATTCATGCATGCGTACCGTCTTCCTGTTCACCATTTGAGATCTGCTGCTCGCTTCTGCCTCCCCTGTTGCGATTATTAGTAGCTCGTCATCCGAGTGAAGTTCTTTCGAGTATAGAACAATAGGAGAAGAATGAATTGATAACCTCTTCACTTATTGAGGCGTTGTCAGCCGCCATTCAAGGCCATGTTCAAGGCGACTATATTCAAAACTGGTAATCATGCTGGCTGCAAACTACTTCCACCTTATCATGACTGATCCATTAAAGAATCTCAAGTAATGATGGCATGGCAGGTTCTTTGGCAGTGTGACAAATAGGAAGTTGTTGGCTTGTAGCTTGTTCGAAAGAACTCTTTGCCTATTCAAACTTGGAAAATGCTTGAACTGAGGAAATACCGCTTCCTGGTGCAATTGCTTTTTATTGATAATATTACAAATAGTAATGGACAGGGAAGCAACAAGGAGAACTCCGCTGCCAATATTTCCAAGTCATTGACATCATTTCAGCTTTCTTTTTTCTAGTGAAAAAGCCAAGATTATTACTTTGCTGCCTCGAGAATGAGTGACATCAGAGGATGTATATCTAAAGTATACAACTTCAAAATCTTTAGCGTAACGCTTGGTAGTTCAACAGACTAAATTAAGAAAAGTGCTAGAAGATGCCAACATTTAATTGATGTCTTGTCAATCAAGATGGCCAAAGTAGTCAGAGCAGGGAAGCAAAAGCAGCCGCCCCGAAGTGGAGAACAAATTAACATCCTGAATGCTATTTAATTTAGTAAACGGCAGCTATTGCTTCTCAGATTTTACAATTGACGAAAACCTTCAGACCTGGTGAACTCCGCTTAAACTTCATTGCCCAGCATTTCTGTGTTCAAGATGATAGATAGAGAGAGCGGGTTGACTCCTATCGTAGCTTGCGGCGGAAAACACTCGAAGCGCCCACCTATATCTCTTTCCTCCCGGTGTGTCCCGCGGTAGGTGGTATCTTTCAGCTGTGCTGCGGCGGCGGTCGAGAACGGACTTTTAAAGAAGGGACGAAGCTCCACAACAACACTTGGGAGTTCAGCTCAATTCTTAAGTTCCGATTAAAAATACTATTTCAAAGTTGGTTATTTTGGCTCATCCTGTGCTGTATTGGAGAGTCAGAAGCCAGATCTCAGTGTGCAGATAAGCGTATCTTCTACTGCCCACGACTTTGATAGTTACTATAATGCTGTGAGTCCACCCTGGTACAGAAAGGGCCAAATCAACGGTCAAACTGTCTGATGTTAATCGCTTGTCAGCTGAACTTTGTAATTTTGATATGATAGGATGATTGCTCCCTACTTCTTGGTAGCTTCCAAGCTGAAAAGCTAGGAGATCTGCCACCTACAGGTCAACAGTTGAAATGACGTATGTGTTATATGTATATCTGCAAGCTTGGCCCTCAACAACAGCTTGGCCGCTCCTTGCATGCCGGTGTCTTCCTTGCATATCCGGAAGGGAGCAGGGGAAGAAGTGGGATGCAAAGAACATTGCAGATAGTTTAGTAAATCACTGTCATAACGATTGAAACTCAACGGAGAAGCACATTATATCTACTTTGCCGTTGGTTTGAGTATTAACATCTTTTGTATCAGATTTTGCTTGTTGATAAACCAGGAAGCGAGACACAGAAATGTTCGAATACGTCCGTAAAAATCTTGGTATTTGATCAATGGGCAGACTAAGCGATACATCCCCGTTTTCAATCAGTTTCTCCGCTCCGTTGCAGCTAAAAATCTTCTCTTTACTCTTTATAAACCATGCTTATGCTCGTCAAAGGCATTTATTAACGAGTAGAATTTTATGTTACGTACCCCCTAGCTTGAGTACGTTGGCAACCCCTTAGTTCTCAGCATGAACGGTTGGGGATTACGACCTCTCCAATATATTTAACTATCAAACCTCATTTTCTTTGGCATGTAGCCGTGGCGACGGTGGTGCACCTACCACCCCTCTGATACTCACACCCTCTGGCCTGTTGAAGCATGAGGTTTTCCCTATAAAAAATCAGCCATGTTACTGGACAACCTGTGAAAGCATTGTTTAACAGGCAGTGCGGAATACTACCGTAGGAATAACGGGAGGAGCGCAACTTTTCATCCCACCACCCACTATAAATCTAGCATGGCAGACGGCACTGCACCTCACGCTTTGAGGCCCCCGTAGACTTTCCCCTATCGGCCTTTTTCTGGCGGGTGAACACTTTTAATTTTGTTCTTTCGTTTGGTCTGTGTGTGTGGCCTGTCAAATCCACTACTCACTCACTCCCAGTCATAGAAAAACAATTGCCTATCTAGGATAATTAATTGAGTGCATTCATTACCAGGCATGATTGATGAGTGGCACACGAGCAAAGATCACTGTGTGGGGGTTCTCTCTGTGATTTCGCAGGCGATCGATGCCTGGTGAGTCGGGGGTACTTGAGCTCATCAGAAAGAGCCTTAGGCAACAATAGTTCGATTACCGCTTGTATGCTTTCTGGTAGGCAAAAACCACAAAGCATCATCTCGGTTGTTGAGCTTCAACAAAGGTTTCCTTGTTTGTCTGTCTGAATCTGTCTGTCAGTCTATCTGTCCACTCCGCCAAAACCTATGCAGAGACAGTGTGTGCCGTGCGTACCGTACCCCCCTTTGGGAAATAGAGCAGCACTAATTGGGTTCAACCTGTCATATATATAATATATAAAGGAGAAGTCTGGCAGTGAGCAGCATCTGTACTGTTGATATGAATAAGAGCAATCAATGTTAGTGTCAATTGTGTGTAAGCTTTTAACCTCCTGGGACCATGGAAGCTTCTTTCGTCTCGTTAAAAATAGAAGCAGGTAGGACCGCACGTAGCCGCTTGCTCTCTAGGCCACACTCATGAGAATGCTCCTGTCCCTCTCTTCTCAAAAGTTTCTCTCAGGAAACAACAGTTTCTACAATGCAGTCCAATCTAGTACAATGAAATGAAAACTAGACTCCAAGAAGGCATCATCTCTCTATGTGGACAGGATATGTTGACTCGCGGATGATTAAATTTGTCGCTTACAGAATAAGTAATGGGTAGTCTGACAGAATAACCAGTGTGCCCCTCAATCTCCCTCCCTGTATATATACTCATCTGTTTTTTTCTTCTACTCCAACTTCAATTGAATATAGCTACGCCATCCATTGGATCGAACAAGTGATATAAACGAGGTTAATTCCTGCTATCTCTCTCTCTCTCTCTCTCTCTCTCTCTCTCTCTCTCTCTCTCTCTCTTGCTCTCGCTCGTTTTCAGCAAGTGCAGCAACCATTTCTGGAAAAGTTTGCAGTTTTGGTTAAATGTGTGGTTGTGCGGCTCTACCGCATTGAGGATAAATAACTACTGCTAAACGCTGATATTTAATACTATTATTATTCTTATTCTTATTATCAGGGATTGCTCCACAATGCTTTCCAAATGAGAACAACCAAAAAATAGAATCTCCAATAGCCCAGTCGTTTGTCGTTTATCTTTCAAGGACATTAATATCATATACCCCGTTCAAGACTAATTAATGGCTGCAGCATTTCTTGGTACTGTCCCCGGTATCTTTGAACGGCAGCGGAATAGACCGCACGCACTGTTGGGTAAAATCTGGTAATCTCTCAAAACCATAACCTCTACTTCCATCTATCTATCTATATATATATAAAGATGAAATTCCTCCGTCTCTCTCTTTGCAAAACCATGTATATATAAGTAATACTCAACTTTCAAAACAAATTGGTTCTTTTCATTATTGGCTTTCCTAACAGCCGAAACGTATATACAGTCAATCGCTTATATAATCTCCATCAAGAATGCGTTTCACCAACTTGTTAGCATCGGTGGCTTTAGCTTCCAGCTCCATGGCTGCCAGCTCCACCCTTTCCACATACATTCCATTGAAGACCGCTGGTTTGAACGAAACCTTGTACGAGGAACTAGAGGTTTACAAACCACAAGCGTTCATCATCAACATGTTTGACTATGAGGCTGAACCTTTCTTGGAAGAGTACGACTTGGTGTACAACATCACCATTCCAGGTTTGTCTCCAGTGTACCCATACATCCACTGTAACAAGAACTACACCTTGTGTGAAGTCACCACCGGTGAAGGTGAAATCAATGCGGCTTCCACCTTGACTGCTCTAACCTTGAGCCCTCTATTTGACCTAACAGAAACTTACTGGATGGTTGCCGGTATCGCTGGTATCTCTCCAAAGCAAGGTACCATTGGTGATGTTACCTTTGCAAGATTTGCCCTTCAAATATTGGCCTACGAAGTTGATGCCCGTGAAATGCCATCCAACTGGTCAACAGGTTACTTCTCGTTCGGCACAACTGGTTCTGACCAGTACCCAACCGAAGTTTACGGTACTGAAATCTTTGAATTGAACGAGGAGCTAAGAGACAGAGCCTTGGAACTAGCACAGGGTGTCGAATTGGACAATGGTACTGCTTCAAACATTGAATTCAGAGCTCTGTACGACTATGCTCCAGCTAATTCCACTCCAAAGGCCATTGGTTGTGATACTCTAACCTCTGACACTTACTGGTTTGGTGAGTTGTTTGATGAGGCCTTCTCCAACTATACCGACTTGCTAACTAACGGTACCGGTACCTATTGTACCACCCAACAGGAGGACAATGCCACTTTGGAAGCAATGCTGAGAGCTGCACAGTACGGTCTAGTTGACTTCTCAAGAATTGTCGTTATGAGATCCGCTTCTGATTTGACCTACCTTGACTTGTACAGCAATGAAACCACTTATTTCTTCAACGAGGTTTACCAAGGTGGTTCTTATGTCTCCATCTCAAACTTGTTGAAAGGTGGTAAGCCATTCATCGATGACGTTTTGACCAACTGGGATACCTTGTATTCCAACCACACCTACATCAACAGTAACTATATCGGTGATGTCTTTGGTTCTCTAGAAGAACCAGTCTACCGTGAATGGGGTTCTGAAGATTGGTAGTTGGTGATGGTGCTGTTACTCTATTTGCAACTTTTTTTGTTAAATTGAGTTGAGGCGTCCTCCTCCTCTTGCTTATACGATATGTTGCAATGGTGTTTTATCATTCCCCAGCCATTCTTCCGCTAATTTGTTTTCCGATCCACGTTGTCTCTATTTCACATTTCATTATGCTGCAATGCACTTGAAAAAGTTTCAACTCTCTTTAAGGATGTCTGTGAACTTCAATTTTGCGATGCCACCGTTTTTTTTTTCAATTCTTGAACGTTACCACTTTTTAACCTATCCCTCTCTTGAACATTTGTTTGTTTATATACGTGATACCAATTCTACTTCTATAACAACACAACGTTGTATGTTCTATAATTGTGGTACTATTGCCACTAACGAGTAGTAAGTAACGCACACAATCTGGCTGTGTGTCTTGCTCGGCGTTATAAAGAGATGTGTGAGGGCGGGCACATTCGCATCTGTACCTCCGTATGGGGAAGGTTAAGTAAAAGATAGGTAGGTGTACGTAGATAGATAGATGGATGAATGGATAAGGTGGCAGGCACTATCAAGCCAAGCACAAATTGAAAGGCTTGCAATCTGTCAAACAATCAAATTGTTGTATCAATCGACCCATTGGAATAATCAATCAATAGCGAGGGAATGGACATCCCATCAGATATATCCCATTGGATTCGAGATGCTCATGAGCAACTGTCTGAAGCACAGAACATCTGTAACACTGCCAATGAATACATCACTTCAACAACAGTGAAACTAACCTCAAGGGATGACAAGTTACCCCGTTTGATCTACTTTCTTGATTCTACGAAACAACAGTTGAGATTGCTTGGTATCATCAAAGACTCGCTTAACTTTAACTTGAACAGCGTCTTGGAAAGAAAGACAACGTTGAAGAATAAGATCAATAAGGAGCTTGACAAACTCCGTAACACTACAAAAAACTTAAAAAATATAAGTATTGATGAATCATTGGGCGGTGGGAATGAAAACAGCTTGTTTGAATTCATCAGTGAGAATGATTTGGATACTCTGATTTCCGACATTTCGGAGAACTTGAAGGAGACTGACGAGTTGACCAAGAATAATCGAACGGATGCACTGTTGATCAGGTTGCATTCCGACTTGGACAATTTGAACGGTGAATTTAAAGCATTGTCTGCACAGTTTGGAGATTTGAAATTGAACGACCTTAACAATGCTACCGATCCAATCAACAGGTTGTTGGTCATCAATAACGAATTGGAGGTTGACATGGTTTCGATATTGGAAAGTTTCAACAATCATTACGATCAATGTATCAAGGGGCAAGACGTATTGAATGATTCCAAAGTTTCAACTGTTGAAAAGAGGGAGCTCATGAGCGTCTTGCAGAACGATGTGAATGAGTTACCTTCGGTCTTGAGCTTTCTCGATACCGATTGTGAAATCATTGTGAAGAATTGTATGGAGGTTACCAAGATATTAAGCTTTTTTGAGACGTACTACATCAAAGTGGAAACATTTTTGGTAGATTTGAAAGAGTATGGGGAGTTGAAATTGGTATCTCAATTGGAGGAGTTTAGTATCATCAATGCCAACTTGAGCTCAAAGCTGGCCAAATCGGAGCATCATAAACATACAGTTATACAGTACAACCAAGATTTCAACTATTTCATCCAGGCATACTATGCACTCATTTTGGAATTGGATCGTAGAATGAGCATCAACAAGAAAATTGAAGGTTTGGTTGACGAGTTCAAGCTTGGCATGAACGATCTTGTGAGTGATGATTTCGACAAGAGATTGGGATTTTTGAATGATCATGGTGATTTTTTACCGCAAAACTTGGTAGATCTTGACTTGATCAGTAAGATAACTCCAAAGATTGAGATAAACTTTGAGGTGGAGGAGTTGCCCAATTTGAAGCAGGAGACGGTAGCAGAGGCGAAGAGGTTTTTCAACGGTCATCACTAGGGGATGGTACATATAAACACGCATAAACATTGCATCTTTTCTTTTTCGTAACTACTATATACATTAATCGACATTCTACTGATAGTTGTCCTGTAAACTCTTGAACTTTGATACGACCTTATCCACGGTAAGCTTCTCCACTTTCCGGTCAGATCTCGGTCTGATGGCAACAAGACCATTCTCAATCTCCTTATCACCAACCATGATGATATAATTGTAACCTTTGGCAATGGCATCCTTGGTTCTAAAACCAACAGTCTCACTTCTTGCGTCAACATCCACGTGGAATCTTGCCTCGGATAGTTTTGACGGTATTTCAAAATTTTCTCTATCAGCCTCGTTTGAAAGTTTCTTCTGTAGTTCTTCACAATGGGAAACATGGGACGAATTAATCGGTATCACTACTGCGTGCCTTGGAGAAATCCAGAAAGGCCAATGTCCATTATAATGATCGATTAGCAGTGCCAAGAATCTCTCGACGGATCCAAAGATGGCTCTATGTATCATGATCGGAGTCTCTAACGATCCATCCGGTGATTGATACTCCAATTTAAACCTTTTGGGAAGTTGGAAGTCCAATTGAATGGTGGCAACTTGATGCTCCTTACCATAGTTGTCCGTCAACAACACATCAATCTTTGGGCCGTAGAATGCACCATCACCTTCCCTAACGACCCATTTGCCATTCCCAACGGTCTCATCTAACACATTGGCCAATTCACCTTCTGCCGAGTCCCATTCTTCAACTGTGCCTATGTGCGATTCTGGTCTTGTTGATAGCATCATTTTGTATCTATCTCCAAATCCAAAGATTTTGTATGATAGTTTGATCAATTGTAAAGTTTTGGAGATTTCATCTGCTATTTGATTCCTCGTGCAAAATATATGGCCATCGTCCTGATGGAAACGGCGAACCCTTGTTAGACCCGAAAGACCACCGCTTGCTTCGTTTCTATGCAAGGAGGACCAATCGGAGAATCTTATTGGTAGTTCGTTGTGTGATCTTGTGAAACGTGAGAAAATGAGACAGTGCCCTGGACAGTTCATCGGTTTTAGGCCGTATGTTGTTTGAATTTCATCTTCGCTTAACCTTGATGTGTCGTTTCCTTCAACTTTGAACATGTCCTCTTTGTAGTTCTCCCAGTGTCCTGAGGTTTCCCAGAGTTCCTTCTTATAAATCAATGGGGTAATTACCTCTGTGAAGCCCTGCTTTTGCTGTTGGAGCTTCATGAAGTCGACCAGTTTATTAAAAATACGAGTTCCATGGGGTAAGAAAAATATAGATCCGGGAGATGCTGGGTCAATCATGTATAGCTGTTGCTTGTTGGCAATGGACAGGTTAGACGTTGACGTTGAGATTGCGGGTGGAGGAGTTTGATACGAGTTTGAGTGTGAGGCACATAGCCTCTTAATTACCAGAGACAGTGACGTGCCCCTTACTATAAACCTTTCCATTGTAATAGGCTAATGCTCCTATAGACCATTAAGTAAACACAGAGAATGGCACTGAAGTTGATCAGTTGTTAATTCCAACTTCTTCAAGTTTTGAGATGTTTCCAAAATGGGTTCAAAGAGTGAAAAGTTGGGCGGGTTCGTTGCACAGCCTCGCATACCGTTATTTTTAGCCACCAGTGCACGACTATTGGTGAGAGTAAGAGCCAAAAATGGTTGGTTGGTTGATGGACTTGGGTTGCTACTGGAAGAGTTTAGGTTGAAGGGCGACGGTGGGTACATGTGAATCCGTAGGATATGAAGCTTGGAGGTGTTATATATAGTATGTACAAAGGAAAATGGGGCAATACAGGACAGGGCAGGACAGGAAAGGACAGGAGACGAGAACGATAAAAAAAAGAGTAAGGAACGTGAGTGGAAAATGGACTATAGACGAACCATAAAGGGGCAGGATGAATAGCACCAATCATGAGAAATAAGAGAAGTTGCGTGCTACCCCTAGTAATCTAAATGAGAGGTTTCTCATCACCTCATTTTTTCGATTCAGAAGCAAGAACTGCTTCAAGAACACTTCCACCTTCCTTCCCCCTCGGCTGCTGCTGCTGTTGTTCTTGCTGTAGCTTGAATTGTCTCGCCATCTCTGCTCTCTGCTGTCTCTCCTTAATCTCGGCATCTCTTCTCTCCAACTCCTCGATCCACAACTTTTCTCTCATCTTTGCCTTTTCAATGGCCATCTCTTCTTCACTCTTCTCCTGCCTGAAAGTCTTATCGTAATACATCGATCCCGCTAATAGAGCAACAATGGTCAATGCTTGTAAGCCAACTCTCCACCTGAACCAAACCTGGGCACTTTTGGCATCTCCTGTCCTCACACCTTTTGCTGCAAGCGCAACAGCAACGCACGTTCCCAAGCAGCCTATAGGAACAAGCGGTTGTTGCTTCGATCTATAGATGATCTTCTCTAGTGGCGTCATACTATTTGTAACATGGATGAAGGGAATGTGATTGTTAGTATTTCATTGCTTTTGTATTCAGTCCTTAAGTGATAGAGGGATAGATGCCAAACTTACTCCTCTAGAGGATTGTCTGCCGATGATGGATAATTTTGCGAGGCCATTGGTTCTGTATTTGGAATATTTTTAATAAAGATTGGTTGTTATTGATGACAATAGTGTATCACAGCTAATAAACAACTGAATGTCATCACTCTAGACCTTTAAAAAGAACAGAGAAAGAGACGAGTTGGAGATGTTCACACCGCTCCGTCCACAACCAAGAAACAAACTCAGCTGCAAACACCCAAATTTTATCAAGAGCCAATTACCGTGCGGCGTTTTACTCCTCACCATACTCTACTTTACTCTGGCTTGGTTCAATTGCAATTCCTTTTATTCTTCTCAATTGTTGATAATAGTGGATTGGTATTACTACAGATCATACCTTTCTTATAAATATGCATGTTTCTCTTTCCCTGAATGGCCTCCCATTCAGTTGAAATTTCTCTTGCTGGTGTAGCTGTAATCCTTCGGACTAACAACCAAACCTTTACCCTTGATAGCGCCTCGATAGATCGTTTCAATGATATCTATTAGTTCCTGCTTATCTCCAACGAGAAAGTTCAACTTATTGTTGTTTCCCGTACCAAAATCACACATCATGTGTTTGTTTCTGTAGAAGAACATTATCGTCATCGAGTCGTACAGCTCGTACATCTCGTTGAAGTCGGGCACTTGATCAATGTCGCAAAGATACACAACGGCAAACTGAGAGATCTTGGTGGATATGTTGTAGAGTAGTTCATCCATAAGCATACATTCTCTGTCAACGTCCCTACCGAATCTGATCACCACTATCCTATCGTCCTCGGAAAGAATTGCCTGGTCAACATGCCATCCCGTTCTGAGATGAGGCAAGAACACACTTCCCATGTTAGTCTTCTTATGATGATGGTTTCAAAAATCAAAAGATTCTGGTGGATCATTGATATCAAACACAATGAATGGTGTAGATATATATCCTCCTGTAATAATGATAACTGTTGGTGGCAAAATACCAAAACTAATTCAGTCAGGGCCCAATTGTCAAATGGAAAAATTCAAAGGGCTGCGCATTCCTCTTCAATACAGAGAGAGCGCACAAAAGCACAGCACAGCACATGAATTGGCTGACGTATATCTAAACCAAGCAGACAACTACACTCTTCCTCTTGTTGCCACTTGTTTCCGTCTCTGTTTCTTCCATCCTTTTCATCAACATCTCAGAAACGATACATCGTTGAATCCATCTGTTAATTGTGCTCTACTTTCGTCGTGAGATACACAATCATCTATAGCCGAAACTGTTTGACGGCCCCCATTCCCACAGGTGCCCTGATCATACCAATCCAACAACAACCAAAAATACAGCTCCACAAAGGAAACTCATAATATACAACAACAATGTCAGGAGCACAACCTTACGATCCATACAATCCATTTAGCGATGACGCTGCTGCCGAACAAACCCACCAACAAGGTTCAAACCAAGCCATCAAAAATCTACAGAACGATCTGGCGGAAACAGCAGGAATAATGCAATCAAACATCAAACAAATAAACGAGCGTGGTGAAGTGTTGAACGACGTGGAGGCAAACACCCAGACTTTATCCACTAATGCTGCCATGTTCAACAGATCGGCAAACCAAGTTAGAAAGGACATGTGGAAGAAGAACCTGAAGTTGAAGTTGTGTATCGCCTTGGTCATCATCATCATCTTGATCGTTGTCATCGTGCCTATTGTCGTTCATTTTAGCAATTGATTATAATGACAACCCCCAATGCCCCCAATGTCTGTGTCTGTGTTTTTATTACGCGTATTCTTTTACGTATCCTTTTCCCACTGTTTTACCTTTCTTTTTTTCTTTCTTCCTTCCTAACTATCCCTTATTTGTTTCTTCATCTTCGAGTGTCAATAAATCAATCTCATGAGAATCGAAGAATTTTCAAAGAGTGTCAATGCTGAATGAGCTAATCTTATAGTTTTGGCATTCGTGATTTATCCACTGACAGGACAGTTCAGCGGGTTTTCTACCTTTATCTAAGAGTAACCATTGGCCAACATTGTCGTTTTTGTCGTCTCTCTGGTCTTCCAAGGCAAGTCCGCTGATTAGAATCACTGATATCTCCTGGTTGTTTGCCAATCTACGATCGTCTAAATTTTCTTTCCTAGTGTAGAAATAAACAATAACTAGCCAGTTGAACCTGATCGATGTGTGTAGAAGTAGCACAACAGGTATTGCTTGGTAAAGTAGTGGTACTCGCACAGGAGCGGCAGAGGAAGCACGGTGAGTATGCGGGGCTAAAGACAGCCGGGCCTGACGGTGATTTTTCTCATGGTGAAGTGAAACTATCACAACTTCTTCATACCCAGCAGGAGGTCATTAAATGATTTGCTCATGAGTAGAAATAATGGTGGAAATATATGAAATAAGAATAAAGAAGAGAAGGATGAACGAAAAAAAAAATTGGGAAATAGGAAAAATCGAGAGGTGAGGGGAATCAAAATAGTACGAAAGATCTTAAACTGTAAGACACCCTAGCCCTGGATCGATCCATGGGAATAGGAAGTGTGGGTGTCAAGTCAGCGACAGAAGAATATAAAACATTGGAAAAAGAAGCATTATTATTGGATATCACAAATGGTAGGAAGTGAATTGAAAAACAACAGCAAACACGTAAAACTCTGAAAGTCAAAGAAAAAAAAAGGTAATGACATACAGCTGGCAGGCCAAATCTCGTGAAACATGGAATGTCAATCATATATGACTGCCAAACCGGTCATGTCATATAAATATTCAGTACAACAATCAACGACAACAAGAGACTGCCCAAATCTATGAATCTCTCTATCGTATCTGAAGTTCTTGTTGCTTCTGCTGTTCTTGCTGCTGCTGTTGTTGTTGATGTTGTTGTTGATGTTGTTGGTGTTGGTGTGCAGCTTCTTGGACAGTTGCATTCTTAGTCACTAATTCAACGATACGTCTGACAGTTGGAACGTTGACCCAAGCAGGCAAGTATGCCTCAACTCTATGGAACGGCCTCAACTCAACGTGTCTAAATGGATCTTCAAAGTGACCTTCCGAATTGATAGGTTCAAAGAATTCCGTTGATCCGCTGGACATCTTCACCTTATCAGCAAGTGCCTTTGTAACTGCTGGAGAGATTGGAGTCTCGTAATCTGCGACGTGGTATTGGGCAATCAACTTTTGAACTTGGGCTGGTTTCAAAGCATAACAAATTTCAAAGATGATTTCGATATCATCGGGCGTGTTTTTCCTTAGTTGTAACAACTTGGAGACCTGTAGTAAATGGGCAAGATATGTTGAACCCTCTTGAATCTCATGGGTCTTACACCATTCTTCCAGCCTTGTAACGTTATAGTTTAACTGTAGACCTCTCTTCCATGACAAGAAGTTTCTTCTCATGATCAGATCGTTGAAACACAGAGCATCAACAAACTTCAAGAGCTCAATGACAACCTCACTGATGACTTGAGGCTCGACAAAGTATGCCTTCATGGACCAATACACGCTATTGAAAAAGGTGAGGATATCGTCCATCTTGTAGTTTTGGTTGTTCTGGAAAACCTTGCTTAAAAATGGAGAAGACTCAGGAGCAACGAATCCAGGCAAAGCTTGAGCAAGAACAACAGCAGAAATACACTTCTTCTCCAGATCCTTCTGCATCTTTTTTATCCACATGTTGTAGATGTTGTACGACAACGATTCAAAGTCTTCCTTGACAACGGCGACCAACTTCAAGTATTCATCATATTCGTCATCGTTCATTCCCTTGCTTATGGAATCGTTGGCTAGTATGGTGGCCTGTGCATATGCAACGAAGGAGTATAACTCGTGAGTGTTGGTTAGCCAGAATGCACCATGAGGAATCACATCGTCATCCTTCAACAGACTGACAATCTCTTGAATGACAGAAAGGACTGCACCGAGGAATTCTTCACTCTCAGATGTCAAGCCTAGCCTCCACATATCGCTCAATATAATTATGATGATTCTTGCTGGGAATAACACCTCCTTTCTGGTCAATTCGGAAGCAACTGACGCAGCCGGTAATTTCAAACCTTTCAACAATCCATCAATGATCTCCCTATGCAATGCCTTGGACTCCTTTAACAAGTTCCAAAGCTCAGCATTGATCGCCTCTAAGCTTGTATCTTCCTTGCTTGAAGTGGCAGTGATGATGGATGCAGGTCTGGCTTCATAGTTACCGTTGGAACTATATCCAATACCTGGCGAGCCACCATTTCCAACCACCGTTCTGGTACGCGTTGGAGTGGTGGAGGCATAGTTACCGTTTGCTCTGGATGATGATAGTTGCTTTTGAAGCTCGACAAGTTCCTGTTTCAACTGTAGTATGCTACCGTTCAATGTATCGTTGTCCTTCTTGGTCTCGTCCAGCTCCTTCTGGGCGTTCTTCAATTGTTCAACATTATCCTGAAGTTCCTTTCTCAGTTGTGCTTGCGATTCGGTCAACTCTTCAACCTTGGCCTTAGCCGATTCATAGTCAAGCTTATGTGCCTTGATTTGTTCGTTCAACAACGAGACATTTTCGGTATGCTGAGCAACAGTCGAGTCGTACTTGTTGTTAAACTCTACTTCTCTTGATTTCATGGTTTCATGGGCACCTTGTGCTTCTGCCACCAACGACTGAAGTTTCTCAATTTCAGTAACCAAAGCGGTATTCTCAGCAACCTTTGCTGATAATGACTGTGTGAGCTCAATAACCTTGTTTTCCAAACTGTACTGCACTTCCTTCATTCTGTTGACTGACTTGGCTTCAACCTTCAACTTCTTAAACTCTGCAAGGGCAGCGTGTCTGCGGTAACAACCTTGGGTAAACACAACGGCTCTCATCTTCTTCTTGAATGCCTTCCTGGCAACTAGACCTCTCAATGCAGTCTGAATAGTTGTTGAAGCTTCATCCCTTTGCCTCTTGACCAAGTTGGTTCTGGTGTAGATACCACGCATGATGGCCTGTAGTTTGACGAGGGATGAACGAGCCTCGTTCACCGTCTGTCTGATCATGAAACCTCTTGCCAACGATTGGATCTTGATGGCTGATAGCTTCTCACGTTCTCTTCTAATCCTATCACGAACAAGGAAACCCCTCACAATGGCTTGGGAGTGGATTAGTGATGCTCTTGCCCGTAGGTATTCTTGACGGCCATGGAAAGCTCTCAAGTTCTTCTGAATTATGATGGAAGATTGTTTTATCTTGTTGGATCTGAGCTTTTCCAAGAGTGCCAGTATACCAGCCTTGAAGAAGATCTTTGTTTTACCGGTCTGATACTTGAAGTCGTCATTTATAGTGTGCTTCAAGATGTCTCTCGTCAGAGTAACTGCAGCCTCATTGGTGCCTCCACTAGTAAGGAACTTTGATCTTTCATCCGAATGCAACAGCACGGAGAAGTACATCACAAACTCTGGATACGTCGATCTTGATGGGAAACCGGCACATGAAATCTTAATGGTTTCCAAGACACCACATGCTCTCAACTGGGACAACACCATGAGTGGATCAAACTCCCATGCTTTCTTCTCTTCGTTTGGCTTGATACATCTGATATAGTGCACATTTGTAGAGTCGATGGTACTCATGAGTTCGACCAATGAAGTCTTGAAGATGGAGCCTAAAGTTGGTTTTCTCATCACCTTCTTACCTGGTTTGGCAGATGTCGCAGCAGCAGCCTGTTCAGCAGCCATCTTCTCGGCGGCCCTATCAACCGTTGCCAAGGTGTCGAGCAACAGCGAATTAGTTGATCCCTTCAATGTATCCAAATGGCCATCAGAAACAGTATCTCTATTCTTTTCTATGAAGCCTTCAGAATCATATGAAACATCTAGTGCATAGTGACTAATGATGAAGTTCTTATTGCCAAACCTAGGTTTCTTAAAGGATTTGTCATGGGGAGCTTTTGCAAGTGTCTGGTACATCTTTTCGATCCATGAGTCATCACTACCAGATGGCAACCTTGATTCTTCGTCCAATAATGATAAGACACCAAGTCTGTTTTCAATAACATCAATGCATGGTTGGTTGTCAGAGAATTCGATGAATGACCATTCAATCTCTTCCTTGACATACTCTTCCTGCTCTAGTTTAAAAACATGTTGGGTGAATTCCTGCTGTAGCTTTTCATTTGCATAGTTGATACAGAACTGTTCGAAGGAGTTTTTCTCAAAGTGTTCAAAACCGTAAATATCCAAGACACCGATGAAAGTTTCCACTTTGGATTGAAGTTCTGGTGGACATAAATCCGAGTTGACGTATTGGACAAGCCAATCAAACATGGAAGAGTAAATGTACTTGGCAACTGAATCTCTCGCCACTATTGCCTGCTGGTGGTTCAGGCTGGAAACAATCTTTTCGGATCTAGTAATAATTTGTTTTTTGACAATCCATTTGGCAAATTCTGTTGGGTTTAGTCCTAGCAACTCACATGCCTTAATCAAATTTGGTTCGTCAGATGATAGAATGGCATCGTTTCTTGTCTTCTGTATTTGTATGTTACCAATGTGCAACAGTGCAGACAAGATTTTGAAGATTTGTAACTGGACATCACGCGTTATACCAACCAGCTCGAGAGAGTCACATGTATCCTTGTATTCCTTTGCATCGTCAACTCCGTCAATTTTTGACATACCACCTTGGTTCAAATAAAAGAAATTTTCAACAGAAGTTAAACCAAACTCTTCTTTGCTGGCTGGATCTAACCCTTCAATCATCTGGTAAAAGATATGGTAGTTTCTTTCTGTCTTTGGTTGAAAGACCAATCTTGAACGTTCTAACAAGTAGGTTCTGATTCTTGCACCGATGATGACTATCTGCTTATCGAATAAGATCTCGAGGTATTTTCCAAACCTTGAAGAGTTATCATTTCTTGTTGTTTTAGCATTACCAAAGGATTCCATGATAGGATTGGTAGCTAGGATTTGTTTCTCAGTTTGTGACATCTCCTGGTTGCTGCTGTCTGTATCAACGGTGGCAAAGTATCTCATGATGTATTTTGCAGACACTGTTTTACCTGCACCAGATTCACCAGAAACCACAATTGATTGGTTCTTCTTATCCGTCTTCATGCATCTATATGCCTCCTCTGCAATTGCAAACAAGTGGGGCTCTTCTTCACCTCTTCTCTTTGTTGCATACCTTTGAATTCTATGTGGGGAGTATAGCTCATCGTTTCTCTGAAAAGGGTTAATGGCAATCAAGACGATACCGGAGTAGGTGTAAATGCTGAATTGGGAGTATCTGACTCTGATGGCGTTCAAGACAGACGGTTCGTTCAAATGGGATAGTTCGGTCAAATCCTCAACTGTTTCCACCTGGTTACGCAGCAATGGTAACTCAGGATTGGTTTCTTCCAATGTGTCTGTTTCTAGTTTAACTGTTCTTTCGCCATCTTCGCTGATTAGTTCGATCTGGTACTTGTTGTTTTCATTTGTGATCTTTCCAACTTCGACACCAAGCCAACCTTCTTTGTCGTCAGGAATCCAGCAGCGACTGTTTTCAAAGAGTGAGTGTTTGACATGGTCAAAAAGAGGTGACTGTTAGTATAGCCATGGGACAAATGATTAAATAGATGTCTAACGTGTAGTACTTACGTTCCTGTTTCAAAGTGTGTTGTCATTTGTTCTGTCTATCGATCTATGTATCTATCTATCTAGCAGCGAGGCGTGTGATGTTAGCTTTGATTTGATTTGATTTGATTTGGTGTTATCTGTGTGCTTGAAAGACAAAAGTCGTTTAGTCTATTCAAAGATATACAGCAATACAAGTATCAATGAATCGGCCAGATGTTTCGATATGTGATTTCCTTGTTCCTTTCCTTTTCTGGATCTGTAAAGAACACTAGGCTGGGATCATTCTAAAACAAGGGAAAAAAAAAACACAACACAACACCAACAACGCTAAACATCCCTCTCTGTCCCTCTCTCTCAAGTACAACAACACACACACACTGTGAGCATCCTATGTGGGTGGTGGTCGGTCGATCATATCTATGCACTATATATATACACTATGCTTGCATTTCCCATTTGTTGATAACGTCATTAATTATGTCATATTCAAGCAAACGCGTTTTTTGTGTGTGTCACGTGCCATATGTGCAAGGCTGTGCTGTACGGTATGTATTGCCACAAATGGAATGGCTGGGGCTGATGAATAGAGGAGACAATGAATGTTCTCTTCAAAAGAGAGATTATTAATACACATCGATCCACCTTGAAACACTCAGGTCTAACATCAATTGACAGTTCAAAGGTAGAACAGAATACCATCGGTTTGCTTCAATTGTTATTGCCATTGCCATTGCCATTGCCACTGCTGCATTAGAGCCATCACAACAACCTCTTGCATCACCGGCCAGGATTTGAAAAGATTCAGACTGGATGAGCGGCCATTACGATGTCTCTCAAGAATTTACCCTCTTTCGGATTTTCGAAGAAAGATGACACCCGGAAGAAACTCAAAAGTGGGAGTCAAAGAACTGATGAAGAGCGAATCCGAACATCTTCTCCACCAACTCCATCACCTATGCCAACTAGCATTCCTAACAGTCACTACGAAACTCCTAAAGCTCCTCCCCGTTCAGCACCCTTGCTTCAGACTTTTCCAAAAACGCCTGTATTTTCGACACCTGGAGCATCGTCATCGCCAATAGCAGCCACTCAACATCATCATCAACAGTCATATTCATCGCAGAAGGACGATATATCGAGAAATCAGTCGAATACTTCACTCGTATCCTCCATAACTTTTCCAAACCCCCTCAAAACAACCTCCAGAACAAGTAGACTGGTAACCACCACAGATCCACAACAGCATAAAGGTGCTCCTTTATCTAACTTTAACTCATCGGGCAGCAGTGACGCCAGTGCGATCCCATCCGCAACCACTCCTTATCTCATCAACTCCATAAGGTCAATCAGCCATACCAGCAATGGCAGCACTGGAAGCGGCAGCAACAGTAACAGTGGCAAATCATCGTCGCATAACAGCAACAACACAAACCAAGAGACATTCCCATCGGCTATTCATCCGTACCATGGCGACACAAGCACAAACGCAAATGCAGCAAGCAAACCATCGTTACTCCCAGGCCTATCCTATACTAGCACAAGAAGCAAGTCCCTGCAACTACCACACCCACAATCACTACCACCGAACAACTCATCCCGACCCTCCAGATCTAACTCGATCAATGGATCCCGAACGCAGAGCGAGAACAATAACGCTGTAAGGGGAAGAGGAAGATGGTCAAGCAACCAGAACGCAACTGGTGGTATCGAGCGATACACAAGCTATGGATCCTCAGGATTCACCAACACAAGTGGTGAAGGTGGTAAAGTAGGTCTTTCGGCGAAAGTCAAGATGAGATTTGACAAGCTGAATGGTTCGATCACGGACAACCTTGAAAAGAGACTCACTATGGTAAACGTTGAGAATATTAAGCTTGCGGATGAACTTGGTAGAAAATACGAGGAGTTGAGCGTTATGAATGACGAGCTTGTTGAAAATGTGCACGTCTTGAATAAGTCGTTTGGAGAACTGTCTAGGAAGGAAGAGGAGATCTCAACGTTGAATTCTAGCGATCTCTTTGAGAATTTGAACGGGTTGGTGAATAGATTGGAGCAGGTCAAGCAGAACTTGGCTTTGAGTAACGCCAAGATGGATCAGTTCGATGACGAGTTGACTTTAGTTGAAGGGTACAGGAAGAACAGTCAGATCAATAAACTTTACCAGAGAAACTTGATCATCATGTCAGTAGCTGTTGTTGCTGTACTGGTCATCTACAAATTTGCTTGATAGTGTATTAATAAGTCTTTTTTGCCAAATAAATATAGATTAGTACAAGGAAAACTTATCAAATGTTTCCTGATTATAACAACTAGACAACAGTAAAAGAAACAGGTTTAAAAATAATAATATATACACACCAGAGTGGACTTGACAGGGGGCGACAATTATGGATCGATCAAATGCTGAGAGCAATAGTTCATCTCTTCCTCACTCAAAGAACTGATGTAGAGACACTTGGACAGTGATTCTCCGTCAACTTTGAACTCGTACAGTTTGGACCATTCAATATACCTCAAAATCTTTTTCACAATCTGACAAGTAACCCTGAATTTGTCAATGTTGACCAACTCGTACTCATCCTCCACCTCTTCATCATCTTCAAATGCCGATTCATCCTCATCATGAGAAAAGGCCTTGCTGCTCTCTTTGATGATAGTTGGTCTCTCTGAGTTGACAGTGAGGTCACTCAAATCCAATGCAACGAATGGAATGATCCCTTTGATAACCTTGATCTGTTTCAACTCAGATCTGAACCTTCCAAAGTTTCTATCAGGAGAAGTAAAGTCCTTCAACTGTTTAAACAGCAGCAAATCACCAACATCCAAATTGCTCCATGTCATCCTCAAGTTTTTGAGTATGCCTGAGTTAAGCGCAAGAACAATCTGATACATCGTGGCATAGTTTTGTAGCTTCTTGCAGTTGTTGGCAATATGGATAAACCTGGATATGGTCATTGTTCTAACGTTTGGATTTTTGCACAGCACAACCTGAGAAATAATCCAGTTGGTCATCAAGTTGAAACGCAACGTAATGAAACTCAAGCCTGTCTTTTCTCCGCTGTCTAGTAGTAGCTTCAACCATGAATTATAAGGTTCAATAGGTTTGTCCCACTTCAAGTCAACTAGCTCCTTCCAATCAATCTCCAAAAGGGAATCCCTCTCGATGAGTGTGAACTGTTCTGCAAGCAGCTCAGAATCATAACTCAAGATGAAGGGAATATGGTCGCCCCTATACATTGCCTCCTCAACTGATACAGATTTTTCAGTTAAAGGAAGTCCCTTTTTTGGTGTTGTCGAGAGAGAGTTCATGTCAAACTTGGAATTTCTGATCTCATGTCTATCTATTTGCCCAACTGACATCATTGAAGCACTAGTTGGAATCATTCTAACATCATTCGGATTCTTAGAAATGAAAAGCTCTTTCACTCTCTTCTCAAGTTTCACCTCGTCAACAGATGAAACTGATTCTTGCTCCTTGCTTGAAATCTCGCCCTCCTGTTGCTGCTTTAAACCATTGTGCTCCTCCTCATATCCAGGCTTCTCGTCGTTCAATCCAATCCCAACCTTGGCTGTGTCAGATCCTGAGGCCTTCTTTCCTTGTAACTTGGACAGTGCATAGTCGATAGGGTCCAAGGTATAGCTGTTGTCAGGGATGGCAGCCAACTCTGCAATTGCAGTCTGTGATATTCCTGGATACGGTAACAAAAAGGTTTCCGTTGGTGATGGAATCATCGACACTGTTGAATCCCCACTCTTAAAACTGGCTACATCTTGGTAAGACATTCTTGGAGTGATTGGATCTTCGGTCTCCATATGCCGTTGTAGCTCTTGCTGATTTTCTTCTGTTTCTTGATGGAATGGGAGTAGCTTCATAGTTTCCAAGTGTTCACTAGTATATGTCTCTCTTGGGAGTCCCAGATCTTCTGGATTGTCGTAGGAATCATAAAAATCGGCATCATCTTCAGATTCATAGCCGTTGGTCAAAGTCTCCTTTGTGGGAGAAAATACGTCCCCAAGGTTTCCAAAGGAATTCTTCTTCTTCAAAGTCCTGTTCATCTGCATTGAATTATGGTTGAATCTTTTTCTTCCTGACCCCATTGAAAATTGAGAGTCATATGTCATGTATGATTTGGTTGAAATATGGCTGTCCCTGGAAATGATGTTGACAGAGAATCTGTTCTCTAAGTCTGCTCCTACTGCTTCTCTCGTGGCTGCCTCTCCAATAATAGCATTGTCAATCTCTTTGATATCTTCTTCAATGTCAGATTCCTCACCTTCAGAGACCAGCGTGATTGTTTTCAAGTTTTGGAATCCATCTTCGTCTCTTTCTAGCTCCTTGTCAACGCTTCTTTTTGAATCACTGGAGTCTCTATCTCCTTGGAATGGCGGTTCGCAGCTTTGTAGATTCTCATCAATGACTTCTACCTCTTCTTTGGTGCTACTACTTCGACTGATACCAACGTTATTCAAATTCAAAACACCACTTGAAATAGAAAGACAGTCAAATTCTTCCTGTGTGATCACTTGACCCTTTGGATAGTTGTCCTCAGATAGCACATTATCAAGCTGATCGTCATCATCATCCCCAGCCAAATCTTCAATGTCATTCTTGGAGTTAGATACATCTAAAGAGTTGGACCAGTTCATTGTCACTGATGGGGTCTGGAACGAGGCTGCAGAGATTCTATTGATAGCCTCGAGGATTTCCTCTGTATTATTGGCATCACCACCGTTAAGGAAGTTTTGTGTGTCATCATGTTCTTGATCGCTCATCCTATCTGGAGACGTTGGATCATCCATGTTGAATTCACTGGGGGAATTGTTGATGCCGTTGAGCAGTTCTGAAGAATCAAATGAATCGGTAGTGTTCTTCCCCGCCTTCATCCTTGTTGGTGAATCATGAGTGTAGTCCTCCGTTATCTCATTGACATTGTTAAGGTTTATGCACATTGAAAGAACGCTCTGTCTGTTCGAATTGTTAAGTAACTGTTTGGATAATCTCTTTTTGAAGGATTGGGATTCTCCGGATAGATACTGGTATTCGCTTATCACCCTTGCGCTTAGCAAATCCTTTTTGTCTTCTCTGATGATGAGCTCGTTAACTTTCTTTGCTATCGTATTGCTGTTGCCCTTATTGCTCCTGTTGTTGTTAGCATGTGTTTCTTTTAAAGGGCGAGATGGGTGGGATAATGGTTTGAGGTTACTGGTTGACATAGATTTGTGGTCCTTGCCGGCAAATATCGATCTGAGAAATCCCCTCTTTTGCTTCCTCTTTTCAACCTTATTGTTTGATCGTAGAGCTGGTTGAGATTTCGGTAAACTTTCCTTTGATGGTTGAGACATGTCAAGCTTGAAATCCATCTTCTTCAGAGGGGTACTTGGCGTTACATTCTTCACCTTGCTTTCTGTGAATATGCCAATCTTCCCATTGATCGAAAAGCCATTCTCTTTATCCTCGTCATCCTCCAAATTATCAGGTATATTCTTCACTCCCTGTATGGGTGTCGATCTCACGTCGTCAAGTATGTTCGTCAGAAGATTATCCAAGGTTCCGTTTCTCATCAATTGCGTCGGATTTTTAAAAGATGAAGGGTCGATCGATGTCAAAGAAGCGTTGGGGTATAGCACAAACTTGTCTCGACCGTTCCTTCTTCCCCTAGATTTTTTCTGCACCATTTTTTCCAATGTTTGACGTTGATCATATTCTTTGAGTAACAAGTTTGTGGAATCTGATGCTCTTTTCTCAACCATTGACAAAATTGCTGAACGACGAGCTGAAGGATCTCTCAGTTGTTTTAGTCCTAAAACGGATAGTCTGGTATATGGCATAGACTCGTATGATGATATGTCATAGTTGAGCAAGTTCAGATTGGCCAGCTTTTCCAGTGATGTGGTTGACCAGTAGATGTTGCACAGTCTGAGATAGCTCTTTTTGAGATCGATGATGACCTTGGTCTGTAACGAATACGAGGCACCAGTGTAGATTGAGTGTTTGGATATTTCGTTCAGAGAATCAACAAATAGTTGTCTCAACTTAAAGTTGTTGATGAAATCGTCTTGGAAGTGATTTAGCAGCCAATGGCGAAGCATAACAAATGTTCTCACCAATGCTGATACTGCAATTCTTGCTGTATTTTCATCCGTTGAGGAGGAAGATCTTAAAGACCACGTAAGTCTGCATAGTATCAATTCTAATAAGGGAAGTGGATTCATAAACTCTCTGAACGTGAGGAAGAAGTCAACCAGAAGTTGATAATCAATAACATCTGGTGACGCCATGTGTGTGATCATTGATTCGATTGTGGCGCTAACGAGCTTTCCATCTTTAAAATGTGTAATTTCAGATTCTAATGGTGTTGGATAAAGAAGGGCATTGTCAAATATTGGTTCATTCTGGCAAAAATTTTGCAAAAGTGTCGAGAAGTGCTCTGCTATAGCATGTTGCTGTTGTTGTTCTAGATTCAGTTGGTTATCTTTCTTTGACAGTTGACTCGAATCGCTCAGTGGTCGCTGAAGATCCATGTCGCTGTTTATGATCTTAGATGGTATATTGTGTTTTTGAAAGAAGATAAGTGTCTTCTCTTTGTCTTCTCTTTTTTCACACCTGCTGTTGAGCCTTTCGGTTGCTTGTTTTGATGTTGAAGAATGATTCTTTTGATTGATACTGAATTGTGAAAGTCTTGGTGGAGAACTCCTGGATTGCTGCTGGATGTGATTCAGGCAAGTAGTATCTTGAGTTTTCGAAAAAGCCAAATTGTTCTGCTGTGAGAGAGTCAGATTGAAAGGTAAATCAACGCTTGTTTGTAACCTGTCAAATTGTTTGTTTACATTTGTGCATGCACCTCTGTTGATACCCACATATGGGATTTAGTTTGTTTACAAAGATCCATGTAGATGTGAGTAACCCTGCACCTTAACTCGGCCTTTGTGTGGTGTGTTTGTTTACCTTTTGGAAAAGGTCGTGAACGGTGTCTAAAACTGTGCTCGGTAGCAAACGCACCAACGGTTGAAGACGGTGAGCTATGTAGAATACTTTCGAGAAATGATAGGAAAAAGAAGGCATCTGAAGAGTTTGAGAAGTTTGAGAAGTTGTAGCGGTGTAGTTTTGAAGCGTTGTGGCATTATAGTGTTGTATTTCATATCGTTGTAGGCCAGAGGAGCCTTCTTTCCCTCTTGTCTTCCCGCCTTCGTGCAAATGAGCTTTCTGGTTCGCTCTATTGTCCAAGTTTGCTCTATTAAATTTAGAGTTTATTCTTTTGAGATTGGTGTTAAGTAGTTGTCCATATAGCTGCTTATAAAGTGGTATGAGTGGCATCTTCTACAATTTGGTTCAAGATTCAAAGGTGCCCCTTGTTGATGATCGTGGTGGTGGATGATTCCATGCTTCTTGTCTGAAAATGCTTGGTATGCAGTAGGCTCTTACTAGCTGACTTTGGAAGAGGCGATAAATGCTGCATTTTGTGGTCATAAAGTAAAAAATGACTGTGAAAAGTATGGTATTTCAATGACATCACTTTGTCTCTTGTTTTCCCCATTTTCCCTTTATAAGAGTGTATGAAGTCTGAGTGAATATGTTGATTTCTCGTTATCGGCAGTTGTCTGACGTGGCTAGGTATCGTGAGATGCTATTTTGGGTCGATGGAAACTATAAGTAGCAGAAGACGTAATTCAACAAGAAGAAACTATGTGTAGTTTGTGGGATATCTCGTTAAAGAGGGACTAAGGGCTTGGTGTACCGTACCCTCTTTTCTTCTAAGAATGGTATGCGGTGATGCAAGAAACTACGGCTGTGTAGTGCCATATTTGCCTGCACCAATTTCCTCATGTTTCCAAAAGAGAATAGATGGATTTACTTACACAGGGCCTCTACTGCCAAGCTCAACTTTCGTGTTCACCAACAATGGTTCTGTCAATAATGTCATCATCGTGTTGCATTTTAGGATAGGTAGAGTAGAAGGCGGGGACGCAAGACGTCTCGCCTCACAGATACCTGTTGTTTCAAAGCTACCAAGAGGTCCAAACCCCCACGATCAAAATGCATGCATGGAATAAGAATCAAACTTGAGATATGGAATAAAGTTATCATAAAAGAACATCATGAGCGATAAAAAGGCAGTATAAAACTTAAATAATTATTTATTCTGGCTTGTTCAATCCAATTCTGACAGCCTTCCACTGGGTGTAGTTGTCAAGAGCTTGGGAACCCATCTCTCTACCAATACCGGATTGCTTGTAACCACCGAATGGAACTATTGGGTGGAAGTCGTTGTAAGTGTTGATCCAAACAGTACCGGCTTCCAACTTGTTAGCAACATATGTAGCAACGTCCAATGATTTTGTGTGAATACCAGCAGCTAGACCATACTCTGAATCGTTGGACTTCTTAATAACCTCGTCGATAGTCTTAAACTTGGAAATAACGGCAAATGGACCAAAGATTTCTTCTGAGTAAATCTTCATGTTTGGTTCAACATCGGCAAAAATGGTTGGTTTGACAAAGTAACCCTTGTTTCCTAGTCTTTCACCACCGGTAACTAGAGTGGCACCTTCACTCTTACCGGTTTCAACATAGCCTAGAATCTTGTCCAATTGTTGTTGGGAGGTTTGAGAGCCTTGGAAGGTGTTCAAGTCGAATGGATTACCAATCTTGACGGCCTCAGCAGCAGCCTTGAATTCAGCCAAAACATCATCGTAAATCTCTTCTTGAACAAACACTCTTGAACCGGCAGAGCAGACTTCACCAGAGTTGTAAAAGATACCCATAACCAAACCATGAACGGCTCTCTTAATGTCGGCGTCCTTAAAGATAATGTTTGCAGACTTACCACCCAACTCTAGAGTAACCTTCTTCAAGTTCGAGTTGGCAGCGCATCTCATGATGTGTCTACCAGTGGCGGTAGAACCGGTAAAGGCAACCTTCTTGATTCTTGGATGGTTAGCAATCGACTCACCAGCAATTCTACCAAACCCAGAAACAATGTTGACAACACCGGCAGGAATACCAGCTTCCTTACACAACTTGGCAGCAAACAAGGCAGACAATGGAGTGGACTCGGCTGTCTTTAGAACAAGAGTGTTACCAGTTGCCAAAGCAGGACCAACCTTCCATGACCACATCAACAATGGAAAGTTCCATGGAATAATCTGACCACAAACACCAAGTGGCTCCCTCTTGACGTATGTATGATGGGTGGATCCGGTATCTAGATACTCACCAGCAAGCTTATCAGCCCAACCAGCACAGGATCTAATATAGTTGATAACGAGAGCAACATCACCTTGAGCCAACTGCAGAGCCTTACCGTTATCCAAGGTTTCAATCAAAGCCAAGGTCTCCTTGTTTGCCTCTAGCAAATCAGCCAAGTTGTAAAGGGCCTTACCACGAATGGCTGGATCACAGGTGGACCACTCAGTCTTGAATGCAGCCTCTGCAGCATCAACGGCAGCATTGACATCTTCTTCTCTTGCCTCGTAAACGTGACACACTTCTTCTTCGGTGGAAGGGCTCAACACTTCAAAAGTCTTGTGTTGCTTGGATGCAACAAATTCATTGTTAATGAATAGACCCGTTGGTTGTTCGTACGTCTGACCGTTTGGTAAGGTGATTGTTGTGGAAAGAGGGTATGAAGAGTAGAACCTGATTAGAGATGGTCTGGCAATCCTTGCGGATTGGAACGCTAGTCTTGTTGATGATCTTAGCATTTTGGTAGATATGATAATAGAATGATTTAGACTTGCTATATATCCTTGAACTCGATAAGGAATCAAACTGATAAATTGGATGAATAGTTAGGAAATTGAAGGGAATTGAGGGGATATTTATAGGCTACATTGGAATGGAGATAGGTTAGAGAGAGGGGGGTGATACAAAAAGCAACGTTTGGGTGTTCCGTTCCACCTCTGTTGGTTGATCCATTGAACACCATTCACGTCAGGTGTCCAACTCCATACTGTGATTGGTCAACTGGTCTCCATACCTGGGCTTTTGCCGCTGAAAAATTCTGAGGAAGCTATGGGATGGAATGGTTGGTGGGGGTCTCTCTGTGCCAGCCACCTTTTCCTTGAAATATAGGGAGTAATGCTCCTCCGGTTAGAGTGGGTGAAGGAGGTAAAAGAGGGGTGGGTCAATTTCAACCTTTGCCTTTGAATAGAGAAAGGGGGTGCAGTACTCCTAAAGTGGGGGAGATGGTGAGGCAAAAGAGGGGGTGATATGTTACATCGAACTGTGATGGTTAATACACAATTAAGAGCTTCAAAAAAAAATTCCGTTGCCTATTGTCCTGTCATTCCCTGTCCCGTCCACCACCTAATGCCTAATGCAATCAATGCAACCATATTCACAAGTGATCAATTTGGAGGCTGACTGGAAGAAATTTTCAGGTCCATGTCCGTCAAGAGAATGAATGGATGACGAAACAGTGGTTGTTAAGATCAATAGAGAAAAGGGTCGTGGCCATTCACATTGGCAGTTAACCCCACCTTGCTTTTCTCTCGGCGTCTTCTCCCCTCCCCGGCAGACGCTCTCTGCTCCCCACAGGCGCCACGGTACACGGTGCAGACCACCACTCCGGAAGACCCCCAATGGATATCATACCCCCTCCCTGACGGTCACCGCTGGCCGTCGGAGAGACAGCCAGCCAGCAGTGGGGGTGTGGCTTGCACTAAAGAGATGTTGAAAGAGGGGTGGGTGCTCGTCACTGTTGGTGCGTGCCCATATACTTTTATATATAATAAATAAGCAGCAGTGCTGTGCTATGTGCTGTGCTATACACTATGTTTTGTGGTGGTGGCATGCGGTGAACGAGGAGCTGGCGGAGGGGTGAACTTTTCTCCCGGGAGGGACGTTTGGAGGTATGCGGTGGGGTGGACAATGAAGCAGAGGACTAGCGCCTGCACAGCTTCTCCACCCGCACGTATCGTTATGCGTGAGTCACGGCCTGATGGATGGAAGGAAGTGATGAAGACTGAACAGTTGGTGATCTTCAAAACAAGCTTAGCCAATAAATAGTTCATCAAGTTAATGTCTCTACTTCGATACAGGGGGTGAGGAGCTTAAAATATGGGGAAATAGTATAGAGAAGTAATAGTAGCAATAGTTTTCCAACTTGTGCCAATCTCAATCTCTGGTTCTCTTCAACAGGAAGAATTAATCAAGAGAGACTGTATTCATCCAATTGTGTGTGTACTACTTATCAAAACCGTTAGGGTTAAGGTCGGCCACCTTTGCGCCTGAATGTTTTAATCCATGCAGGTATTACCTCTGTATAAACTGTATTGTCTGTAGGCATTGTGCTGCTGGCCATGCCATGCCAGAACTCTCTGCACAAATGCGTACATTACATCATTCATAATTCATTACCCTGTTGAATTTACTGAACCGTGGGCCACATGTGGAAAGATAGATAGACATATATATATACACCAAGGTCCGGGACATGGCCAGTAATTACGTTGCTTTGAAGCCAACCTTTCTAGATGGGTAATTGATCCCTGCTCACTTTCGAATTGGCTGTATTTAGCACCCAACTTGGTCACTTGTTGCATTGACGATTAAATTGCTAGAGTTAACCATCAACACACTACCATTCTTTCCCTCACTACGTCTATTCAATTGCAATATGGTTCGACGTGGCTACCCTCTTCTTAAGCACAGTCTCAGTCTCAGTCTCAGTCTCCGAAAGGCGGAGGAGAAGCTTGTCTTCTAAGGATTGCTTCCCTTCATGCATGTTGAAAAGCGGTTGGCATACGCACGGCGTGAACTCACCAATACAGAAGCTTTTTGGTGCAACTCCGACTCAGCTTCGGGGCCCATAACAGTATAGGTAAAAAAGTATACGTCACTACTACAGCCTTTTGGCTGGTGGTCTCTGTCAGGAAAAAACATATGGATCTTTCAATCTCCTTTTGATTTATGGAACTTGATCAAGTTCCAAAAGTGATAAAGGGAATTTTGGGCATTGTGGAATTTCACGCATTTGCATCTCCTACCCTGCTCTGCCAATTTCTTCATCACTTTACACTTAATATTCAGTCAATTGATTGGATCTCAACTAATCGATTTGCAGCCTCGACGAAAATACCTTTCGCATCTCTGCCACTATTCCATCTACCTAACTTCATAATAATCTTTTCTTTCTTTCAAGAGCCATGAAAATTGTTGATGTTTTTCCTCCCTTAACATGGTTGGTTAACTTGCTAGCCCTGTCTGCACTAGACAACACTCGATTTTTCTCAATGTTAAAATTTGCACCCCCTGTTATTTTATGACTCCTTAGGACCTACTTACTGTAATGGGGCCTGTGCACCTTTTTAGGGTGTTGAAATTTCACCGCTGCTTAGTGGCCGCGTTTTATATGGGGAAGGGGTGTGAACTGTTGCTTGCTTCTGATTTTGTGCTGTGTGTGTCGGTCGGATCATCCGAACTGTCTTAACTCCTTCATAGCTGACTACCAAACTATCTAGGTCTACTTGTGTGTGTCTGGTAAGCAGTTCTATGAAATTACTGGACTCTTGAAGTGTTGTACCTGAATTCTAACTTTACCAGCCAGTTACCCTCTTTATCACTCTCGGATCAACAGGATAGCCGTCAGGCTTCTTCCCCTCATTTCCAATCGTCAAGGTCCTCCTGTACACGAAGGAAAGGACAAACGGCCACCACAGATGGAATCTCTTAAGGTGCCAACCGAACCAACCGTAAATCTTATTCACACCAGTGGTGAACTGCTTCAGTATGGTATGGTATCTTATTAACAATAATATACCTCCCTCCTCTTGATCACGGCTGTATGCTCAAGGTACCTTACCCACCGTTCCTTTCCTTTCCTTTCCTTTTTTGCGTATTTTGCGGGGATCGGATCGAGGTCTAACTCAAATTACACACCCCATGCTGCCTTTAACCTCTAACAGCTGACAGGTTAAATCACTTGGCCGCATTTCCGAGAACAAGTTAAACTCCAGTTCCATGAAGGGGGAGTGCTGGAAAATGTGGAGGAGGGGTAAAGCCCATGAAAGGTGGGGTGTATACGAATGTGATGCGAACCATCGCTGCACTGCCTTTGGTACATAAGGTCTCTCTGCCTAAATCTGTTGCAATACAAACTCAAGAACTTTTGGCAAAGGCCAATAATGGCAGTGGCACTCACTACATTAATTTCCTTCGAAAGTTGAAGAGTACTTATAGTAATCGATGGCATGAAGCAAGAGGCTACAACATTAATAAACTTCATCATTTAGAAACTTGTTGAAAAATGAGCTGGAGTAACAAGTCAGGGTTGACACCCGGAAAATCCACGGCGTCGCATATTCCAAAGTGAATTGTCACCAATGATGTATTTCACAAAACCTCCAATAACATGAGCCGTGTGCATCTTCGAAGGTACACAAGTCGATTCCAAGAGAAAACAATGCAACTTGTAGGTTGTACCGAACATCAAGACCGCTTCAGTATATCTCATCTATAAATGGCCTAAAACTAACAAAATCCAACCTCTATATCAATCCGGCAGCTTCAAAAGCCTTCTTGGTCTCTCCTCTAGCTTCCAATTGTTTCAAAGTCATCTCGGTACCAAAGTTTTCACCATTGAAAAAAATAGTTGGCACCCACTTACGACCACTGATGGCAGTAAACTCACGTTCAAGAACGAAAGCTTCTTGTGCTGGCATCTTGTCCAATTCGATCAACTTGACCTTATTGGCAACGTTATACTTCTCAAAAACGGCGATCGCATAGTGGCAGTCTGGGCACCATGATTTGCTTAGCATTAGGTACTTGTTTTCCTCGATCAGTTGTTCAGCGGTTCCAGATGACATGTTTGTTAGATCCTTTGAAGATATTAGTTGACTGATTATTAGGATTGATATAATTCCGAGGAATATGTATAAGAGCATAATTGATGGTGTGATTATCCGTTCGTAATCTATAGAATTAAAGCTAACGTCGGTGAGAACGAGATGAGGTTAGAAGTTGGACTTGATTTCCAAGTTGAAGGTGGTGCTGTTGTATTGGTGGAAAAAGCCACAGTGTACAATGAGTGGTGAGATGCGCTCCCTCACTATTCCAAGCGGACATTTTTGGCGGGCAAAAAAAATTTGCTATGGGGCGTACTCGTACCCGCACGGGCGGTGCTTCTGCGGCCGAAGCACAACGGGGGTTGATATTTGATTGTTTCTCCGATCCCAATAGAAGAAGCTGAGTCTGGTGCTAGAATCCCTTTCATTCCTAGAATGAAATGATCGGATGGATTAGAACAAGCTCAGCATTGTGAGCCTCCTCTAACAATATATGTTTTCACAACTTGACGTTTCCTTGCTTATCATGATGGTTTAGGGGTTGTTTTCTGCCACCCACATGGCATTGGTATATCTTGATACGCGGCCCACACTGAGAGATCCTGGTCTTACCAAATCTGCGATTGCAGAACCATCAGAGCTCCAATTGCCTTCCAAATGATACCAGTCTAAATGGCCGATGTTTCTGCACCTGCTGGAGGTTGTAAGAAGACAAGGGAAAACTATGGCTTTCTACCAAGGAAAGTCTACCCCAGTGGAAAATTGATGTTTTTCAAAGCCCATATGTGAATGCTCTAGACTCGTTAATAACGATCAATTATACTCAGTCGATGGACCAAGAAACTGGCCATTCAGCAGAAGTGTTTTGGTGTCTCCAGGTGCCCTGTATAGGCCACGAAATGCGAAAAACAAAACGCAGATCCAAAAAGTTGGGAAATCTGAAAACGTCGATTTTGGCCATTTTGAGGCATACACCAGAAAGCCGTCATTTCAAGCAATACATTGCAGTGTGAACTATCCGGATCGGTACAGAATTGAGCCCAGGAGAGGTGGTTAAAGTTTTGCGATTTTTTTGAAAACAAACTTTTTTTCAGGCCCAATTTTTAACCCCTTCCAGGCCTTGGATCTGGCATTTCAATATAGCGTTGTAAAGAGCCGATCCTAGAGTTTCTGATTGTATGGGGTTGGAAAGGCTCCATTGCCTGTAAAGGTGTTAAAAAGGGACGTTTTCTACAGGCGAAAATTAAGCATTGAACGCAGAGGCTGCTGAGAGTACTCCAATGAGTTTTTGGAAACTAGATTTAGCAACAGCATAATCTTCTGCTATTGAATTTTCCTGTGGATGTAATTTGAAGTTGGTGGGAAGTCAATAAAGTGTTCATTTCAACGTTTGAAAAAAGTGTTGTAAATTAGAGTTTTTCATTTTGACATGCTGTTTTGAAACGGCATTTTAACGGCAACAGCGAGGTACAATGGGTCTACAACTTCTCTAACTATCAACTACGAGTCCTAGAGTTCCTGAAAGTGGGTTTTTGAAATACGGCTTGTTTGAAATTCCATTTTAAAAGCATTTGTGTAATTACCTACACTTTAAACAGTAATTTGACCCAGCACGAGACTTATTTGGTAAACAATCGGTACCACATCACAATATTTGGTCATTGAATTATATCGTGGAAAAACTCTCAGGCCCCCGATAGGTCTAGAAGGTGTCCAAATTGACGTTTGAGAATCTCTTCTTTTTTTGCGTTGCGACCTTCCAAAAATGTGCGTTTGACCCCTCCTTCTATCGCAACGCCTTGAGGCCGTGCTTAAATAGCAATTGATTCGGACAAGTACTCATCATGAAGTCCAGTGGACAGAGCTCCAGCTCCTGAGTCTGGATTGATGTTTAGACTCAGGACAGGCAGCCAAATGCTGGTCTACAAACACCCACCCTCAATTTCTGCTTCGCGCTAGAAAATCAAGTACCCACTTTGAACGTCAATGGATTACACTCCAGCTCTGCCAATACGCTTCACAACTTAGGGGACCATTGTACCAATACTAACTTCCAGCTCTAATGTGCTTTTGACAGATTTGGGCCACAATTGTCGCCACAATGGCCATCGTTGTGCTCTCGCTACTCTGTTTTGCCCCTTGGATCACCCTCTCTTTTGCGGTGGCAAAATTCGGCCCTTCCTGGCTAACAAGCTGTCACCTCTCAATAGCACAGCAACTTCCGAGTCGTAAAGGAATATATCCTTGGAGGGCCTTCCTGATATGCCGTTGTTGTGCCCAATCTGATGGAACAGATACAATTGTCTTCGAATACTAGCGCAAGACGGTTCACCCACGAGCAACATCATTCACGGCGCCGTGTTTATTCTTGCTCATCTCGATTGATATGCTTCTAACTCTTTGCTGAATAGAATGAAAGGGTTCTAACCAGTGGGAAACCCACGTTTTACTATTTCTAAAGGTGTTGTAGTGTGTATGAAACAAAATCTGTACACAGAAAAGGTGTACGGGTAGTATATGCGTTGAAAAAAGTTATCTTGGTCCAACTCATTTAAGTACCATAACACTCTTAGCAGCCGTTCTTTCTCTTCCTCTCGTAGATATACACAGACACTTGATGCCAATGGTTATCACATCAATTACGAAATAGAGAAAGCCATATATGTTAGTCACTGGTGTTTATGTGTGATTGGTTTTCCCTTTATTCTATAGAGTGACAATTAAGCTACAGAAATTTACAAACGATCCATATGCAGGATCACAGTTATTCTAAGCAAGCAAGCTAGACTAAATATACATCCGGACATTATATCGTACACATTGTTAACTACAACACTCATTTCAACTCGAGAAACTTCCTGCGTTCCTGCTTTCTCCTCTCAAAGTCAATCATCAGCCCATCAAGATAGTTAATATTTTCAAACCATACAATCAAGTGCATCTCGTAAACTTCCTTATCCCAAATCAGTCTATCCTTATTCTCAACAATTGCATTCCTAACAAACTGATCATTCTTTGAACTCCATTCCTTTATCGCTTGAGTCTCATACAGTTTAGTATACTCAATCGAAAACGCCTCAATATCGTCGTAGTCTTTCAGGTTCAGCGTTGTCGCCTCGTCTAAACCATCATTTCCTGCATTGTTGGCCGTGGTGTCATTTACTGTAGCTGCTGCTGTTTCAATGTGGTTTGAAGAAGGGTCATTGATACCTAGGAGGTTGATGGGGTCGTAGAAGACATAGGGGTACAACCCTTTGTTGACTGGATTCACCCTCAAATCGAGCAGTTTGATACTTTTTCTAAGTGATTTTGAATAGTTCGATATCGAACCAATATCTTGAATGTTGTTACTTAAGAGCTTGAGCTCTTTCACAAACTTCAAATCTTCCAGTCCTTTAAGTGAAGTAAGCCTGTTGAAGTTGAGGTTGAGGTCACTCAGTAGAGGAAACACAGTATTCATATTGGCAGGCAGCTCAACAAGATTCATTGCCGATAGGTTGAGCTTGGTGATACTCGAAAAATAACTGGTTGGTTTGATCTCTGATAGCGAGAAAGATCCACCTGTCAAATTCAACGCTTTCAAAGTTGATATTTGGAAGCTCTTCAGTATGAATCTATTAGAAACGGTCACATTGTTAAACGCCTTCAGGGAAATTTTCTCCAGCTGATTACCTAGTCCAGATACGTCCGATAACCAGTTGTTTCGGTCGAGTATCAACTCTCTCAAACCGGTGAATTGAGAAAGATCCAGTCTTTTAAACTCGTTCCACTTCAAAGACAGCTTCCTGAGGTTATGGTGTGGGTAATTGCAACCCAATGATACCAGTGTGTTCCCATTGGCTGAAAGGAATATGAGGTTCATTAAGTTCTCCAAACCAACAACAATAGTCAACTCATTATCGTCCAATATCAGGGCGTTCAAGTACTCCAAAGCATAATTCTTAAAGTCCAACTTGCCCGAAAGCTTGTTTTCTGACAAGTTTAGGTATCTCAGCATAGTCAAGTTCTCCAATCCAAGCAAGCTCTTCACCTGATTACCAACCAATGACAATCTGTTCAAGTTTCTCAGGCTACTCAACCCAGTCAAACTAACCAACTTGTTGTAATTCAACTCTAATATTTGTAAGTTCTGCAAGTTAAACATGGATAAACTACTTAGCTGGTTGGAGTTCATCTTGAGCACTTGAAGGTAATCTGGAGCCCCATCGACAAACGAAATCTCGTTCTCCGAGGCATCAAGCATCCTTACATTTGGAGCAAACTGTTTCAAACCTCGAAGTTTGTCCAAGCTTCTATGTCTGATTTCTAACCTCTTTATCTCGTTCCAGTCTTCAGTCGGGTACGACTCCGTAATGGCTGAAACTAGGGCAGAGTTCGTCTGAGAAAAAGAGATATCTCTCGTTGTGTTGTTCTGCACGATAACTTCTTCTTCTTCCTCGTCCGTATCTGAGTGAACTTTTTCCTTGTGTGAATCAGGCAATAGAAATGAAACTTCCTGTTGCATCTGTTTTTTGGAAGTGGCGAGTCTTTTCTGTTGAGCCAAATCTATGTCTTGTGTAGAGGATTCGTCATTCAGGTCTGATATCTCGTCCAATGCATCAACGATTCCATCCTTAACCTCATGATGGGACACTGATGTTGCTTTCAAAGTTTGGCGATACTCATTCTTTGGCACAAACTGGTTCAACACTTTATCAAAGACCTTATCCTTATAATCTTCACCTGGGATAAACTTCATACCTTTTGGTTTGGTAGCATTTTCAATCTCTTGATGATTCTGGCTTTCATGCTTCATATCAAGAATAACGGTACTTCTAATCTTAGGCGTTGAAACCCTCTGATGGATGTTATCTCTCTTTGCACTATGCAGATTCAGATCCTGTTGCAACGCACCCAAAGACATGGTAACTTCCGGGCTGGCAGGCCTGGAGAGATCTGAAGAGCCATCATTCGAAAGAAAAGTCTGGTCATTGTTGCCGTGTTCACCGGTAAGATCATTAGTCATCATCGATTGATCCTCCTCTTCCAACGATTCATCGTTCTCATCCGAGGTGTAATCGGAAGTTTGCGTTGTCATTGCTGACTTTGGTATGGCCGTTTTCATCTTAGCCTTCAAATTGTCGAACAGTTCATCGCCATTTTCGACCAAATATCTGGTTGTATCGCTGTTTTTGTTGTTGTTGTGGCTGTATCTGCGTACTGATGAGTGTAACTCTTCGGCATCTGAAGTGTATTCCTCAGAATAGGTGAGGGAGCTATTGCTGCTATCTGTAAAGTTGTTTGATTTTTCGTCTGTGTTTCCCTGTATTTGTCCCATGTTTTTATTAACCAATCCATTGAATAAATCGTCCGATCCTTTGACAATCTCTCTGATTTTCTGATCGGGATTATCTGATCCTTCTGCACTGTTTAAGCGGCTCATTATATCTATCAATTTTTCCGTAGTGTAGGTATCTTGAGTATTGCCAAAGAGTTTCAACGGTGAGCTAGGCACGAAGGAGTCTGTACTTTGATTCCTAGGTTTCACCTTATTGGCAAAAGTGTCAGGAACGAACAGCTGAGAATCATTCAACGGTGCAAGCTTGACGTTGTTCAACTTCAATTGGCTTTCGAATCTATTTTCTTGATACTTTCTCCATTCTGCCTGAGCCTTACCGTCCACCTCTGAGTTTTGAACCATGGTTGCTGAGGCAGCGTTGATACTGAGGTAGGGGTCCAAGTTTGATTCAGCATGAGAAGTTATCCCTGTATTTGTTGATATCACTGACTTAGCGGCCAGACTTCCAGAATCGACTGTTGATGGTCTTGATGATTGGATGTTGTCGTGTGCATGCGTATCATCATCTCGTCCAGATTTTGATTTCAACGACAGATCGTTCGTTAAGCTGCTGTCTTCCTCTGGCCAATGGTGGTCACGAAGCACGTCGGGCATCCATGCCTGAAGGGAATCGAGGTGATTGCTCTGTGATATCTTTGAGACTGGTGAATTACAGTTGAAATTCTCGTTCAGAACGTACTTGTTGGATTGGACCCTTTGGCTGTTCCGCGTTGGAGGATAGCAATCGTCTGTCTTGACCGTATTCGAGCGAGTCGCCACGGGGGCATCACTCGGGATGAGTGATTCACTTGATAATTGAAGGGAGCCAAAGTTTTCAATCATCTGTTTGGTCCTTGGTGATTCATTCTCGTTGTTTTCCTTCGTAGGGGGTGGATGTGCAGAAGGACCACCACTTTGGTACAGCTTTGTGGCCTCCATGAACCTATTAACAGCGTCGTCTGGCATTATTCTGAGAAGGTTCTGGTGATAAGCGAGGGTCGATGGCTCTAGTTGGCGTTCAGCAAAGGTTGTTTTCAGTTGACATATGTATAGATTCTAGGAGCCTGTCTATTGTCTAATCATAGAGATCTGATGCTTAGCCATCAAACAATGGTTTGAATAAAATAGGTATGAAGTCAACATTGGAACACCAAAGGTAAACAAATATCTTATGTGTTCAAACACCTCTGCACAGTAAAACCATGTCCCAAAGAGGAAAAACACGGAAAGTTACGGATTTGGATCACATGATGTCTAACACGTGAATAAACGCGGTTTTTTCTTTTTTAATTAGTCTTCCCCACTTCCTCCCCCGTGGTGCCCGTGGTGCCCGTGGCTGTGCCGCTGTAACCGGGGGGTCTGCAACCGTGGCATGGCGTGTTCCTACACAGTGTTGTGGGTGTGGGTGTATGTAGTACGTGATGCACACTAAACTACACTACGCACTGTACAGACAGTGAAGGGATGAGGTGAACAGGCAGTATATATGAGTAGTAGTATAAGGCGGGCATAGGGTAGAAAAGATAAACAAAGCAAACCTTCCATGCTCATCGTTTCAGGTTGAACCTATCACTATCACAACCACAATTGATCACATTCCCTTCGTTAGAACTATATAACAACCGATCAACAGTTTGGTTAACCTATCAACTATAAAGAACATTTTCTCAGAGTTTCATACCCTAATTACTCATCGATCACAACACACAACACGCAACGCAACGTAACGCAACGCACGAACCCAAACAAAGGAGGCAGCAATCAATCATCATCTCTCTCTCTCTCTCTGGCTCTCCCTTTTGCTTACACTACTGAAATAGAAATACACATAACCACAATCGGCAGGACTCTTTTGAGAAAGCAATCATTTTTTGTCTTTCAGATCGGACATGTCTATGAATAATGACAGATACATGGTGAGCTCTTCCCCTTCCAAGATGTTCGAACAGTTCATGGATGAAGGAGGGGAGATAAAGGGTCCAGATTTGAACACAAATTCAAACCAAAACTCTGTTCCATACAAAGGCTCAGGATGGACACCATATGTTGATAAGGTTTTCATGGGAATTTCAAATAGCAACTCGTCTACAAATCTACGAGCAAGCCCTTTCCAATCAAGAACCCATCATATACAGCAGCAGCTACAGCTAGCACAAGGAGGCCCCATTCCTCAAATTCCCCCAACAGGAAACCAGCGAAAGAACGAGTACAATCCAGGGTATACTCAGGTACCTGTGAATAGTTCACAGCCGCACATTCCCCACCAACACCAACACCAACACCAGCACCAGCACCAGCACCAGCACCAGCACCAGCACCAGCACCAGCACCAGCACCAGCACCAGCAGTATTCTCATCAAGGTCAATTCGTTCTTGATTCATCTCCACAGAAATTTGATATCTACCAGCATCCACAAGCGTCACAGCAGCAGCATCAAATACCACTTCATCAGCAGGCATATCAACTTCAACATCAAATGCAACATCAGTTGCAACATCAAACACAATTCCAATTTCAGCAACAACAACAACAACAACAACAACAACAACTGCAGCAACAAGCACCAGACCAGCAGCAACAACAGCAGCAACCACCACTAACTGGGGAACCTTGCAATATCAACCTTCAGACTCCAGGAACAGCAGAGAGGTCTTTCAAATTTTCAGACTTCTTCTTCGATTCTCCTTCTATTCAGCAGTTTGATTTGAGCAATATACTAGGTGTCGAGAATGACAACAAGGAGAATGATCCAATGTTTGCAGCTGCGTTTGGTACGCCGTTGGGCCATGGGATAAAGTCATTTAAGACCCCTCTACGCGAAACGAGTAACACTCCAAGACTGATTGGCTCTACAAGTATGAAAAGAATATCACTCTCTGCAGTTTCGGAAAACAAAAGATTGTCTTTCCAACTCCAACAGCTGAACCAACAGCAGCAGCATCTGAACCAGCAATTATCATCCTTCACCCCGCACAAGACGGCATACAAGACCCCCATTAAAGAGCCACGACAAGAGTCTTCTCCTTCGACTATTATAATGACCTCCACAAGAAAGGCTGCAACGATCAAAGAAGCTCAAAGGACTGTCGAAATGTCTCCAACGCCAACTTCAAAGTCTTCCATCAAAGCTGCTCCTTGCCAATTGGTCAAGTCAGCCTCTTCCATGGAACCTGTGATAGGTATCTTCAACGATAAGAAGGCTCCTTCCCCTCCTAGGCTATCAACGTTTCTTCCTGTGCTGTCAACCACTACAAACGGAAAGAAAAGGCCCGGTAATGATTCAGGAAACGGTGGCACATCCAAATTCCAAATCATTTTCACAGATATGAACACCTTGAAAGGTAACTATGGAGGTCCAAAGCAAAAGAAGAGCAAAAAGCTCACGAGATCAGCCACTACCAGCTCCATCTCATCAACAGATCATGGAAAAACAATGGTGGCCCACCAACAGCAGCAACAGCATCAACATCAACCACAACCTCAGCCTCAGCCTTCGAGACCGCAGCAAAGGCCAACAGCTAGAAAGCATTCAAACAAGCTAGTCAAAACCCTGTCGGTTCCGTCCTTTCTGCCTTCTTCACAACCAGGATCGTCACAGCAAGGGAGAAAGAACAACCACTGGAGAAGGCAAAAGCTATGGAAGGACCAGCCTGCAAACGTTATCTCATCGTCCAACCGTGCCTCAGATACAACAGAGGCAAAAGTTATTGATTCTATTCCTCTCGTGAATTTGGGTGACGTTCCGTTGAACACGGTACCGGACGTTGACATTGACGAACTTTTGAGGTTTGGGGGTGGTTTGCCCGAAAACATCAAGGCTGATGATGGTACTAACGCTTGAATAGTTCAACTGGTAGCTGTTGGTACCTGTTCTTACCTACCTACTTTGGGTTTGGTCGTATTCTTCTGGGTCGTATTCTTCTGGTTCGTATATAGGCTAATGGTTATGGGCTTTTTCTTTTGTTTCATTTTCTTACTTCTCAGGCTCTTTGGGTGATGTTGGCCTTTGGCCTTTCTCTGGTTGCACAACTACTTCAAAGGATTAACTATGACAGACTTGGTGGGGGTTCTCATCTGCTGCTTGTGTGCTTTCTTTAGAGGTTATCGGTGGCAGCCATACAAAGCAACCTAAAGATGACTCCTCATGATGAAGACACTCTCTTTATCTTTATCTTCCACGTTCTTTACATTCCACTGTCGGGTTTTCTCCTTTTTTCATGTTTACGGTTTCTATTTTATACTTTATACAACGTTTACCCTCTGTTTTCTTCTGTCTTTTGACTTCTTATCCACCTGATATTTACATTCAATTCAATACGAGATAGCCGCCAAGGCAAAATCCGTACATAATATCAAAACTGATTATCTATGTCTTTCCAAAACTTGTCCTTAATCTTCAACAAAACACTAAGTCTATATAGCCTTTCTGTTGTACTCATCTACGTCTTGGACCCTTAGGCTTTGAGAATCTCAAAGTTTCCTTTGGACGAGCACTGGAGGTTCCAGCAGCCTCCTCAGCACCGCCGTCATCATCAAACTCACTCACTTCAATCTCATCAGCATCACCAACTTCAATTACCTTCTTGAAATTGACACCTTTATCCTTCAAACTGTTCAACAGTCCCAATTTTGACGAAGCATATACCATTCGATCCCTAACTTTCGCACCGGAAGGACACGTGTAAATAAAGTACAACAATCCACCAAACTTCACAGCGTTATAGTTAGGCTGGGTGTTAAGCAGCGTACCCTCCGCAACTAGTTCTGTAGGGGTAACATTCTTCACCTTGCCCGGACGACTATACAACTGAATTGATTCATCGGAATCAATGACAAAAGTAACTAACTCACCATCGCTCAATCCCATGATACTGTCAACGATTGTGTCGTTCAAGTTGGAACCAAGGGCATTTGAGTGATCACTAACTAGGATTTTTCTCTGCCTTCCAGCGGAAATTCCACCAACGTTCATCAGTTCCATCTTCTTCACCGTTGCTAGTGACTCTTCCTCGGTGCTTAATGGCTTATCCAGGGCCTCATGCTTTTGAATTGATTCCCAACCTGCGTAACTCACCTCTTCGATATCGTTCACGAAAAGAATTGGATGGAAGTACTCGGAGCCTAGTTCTCTGAGTAGTGTGTTCTTCGTTGAAGCGTAGAGCATCTTCTGTTTGACTTGGGAGTTATCAGGAACATATGACATAAAGATGTGATTCTTGTTTGCTGCGTCTTTTGCATCTTTCTGTTTGATTATGATGTAGCTACAATCACTCTCTGTGAGTTCCGATTGGATAGAAGGAAAATCCTCAGAGATTGAGTGTGAGCCCCCGATCACCTTTGATGGCACTAGTTTTTCATCGGTGATGTTGATTAGGAGAGCACGAGAATCCGACTCTATGTACTGCCTGAAGGAGTCAATTAGTTCATCGGTTGCTGTTTCAATCGGGTGGGAGTTAGTATTAGCGAGCCTGAGTTTCGATGCTGAGATATGGAGTTGAGAGGTGGATGTGAAGTAACACGGCGGGTAGACACTTACCCGTTATACCAGATTGAGTAGACATCTTGACGCAATTGTGGACTGATATATAAAAGTTGAATAGGTCAGCCAATTGATCGAGTCTATCCTCCCTTCACTTAAGTGGTTGTCTGTTAAACTTACATGCTGTCTGTCATCATTCTACAGTGCTAGCTAAGACCAGTGCTGCATAATGGGAAACAACCAGCGGTATATGGTTTTGCAGGCACTGCTGCAGAGGGCGATTGCGACACGCCCTCTGCAGCTGGCTCTGGACCGGTCAGAAAATGGGGTATACCTTTTTTTTTCATAGAATACCTTTTTCCCATTACTTCTTTATATAGTATATAACTTCACTTATAAATCCATGTCTGGTTATGGTAACCAGTACAGGGCTTTGTTTAAAAAAGCGGTTAAAAGTTGATGAGGTTAGTCACCCAAAAACTTAAAAAAATTGAGCTTATCACTCAGTGTAACTTTTCAAAATCTTGAAATTTCTTGTGGCTGCTTCTGGAATTTGTTCTTGCAAATTATTTGAATAAATCACTTGAAATCCAATCTGTCAAAACACTCTATCAAAGAGTGACTGGTTTAGCAAGAGAAACAGGAAATCAACTACTAAACTTGGATGACAAAAACCTTCGTCACCACATCATGGTGACGATAAACAATCAGAGCCTCAATCTTAGAATATTAGAATCTAGCGCTCGAATTTCTTTTTAAAAGTTTTTCTGATGAGTAAGTAACTCATCAATTTTTAATGTTTTTTGAACAATACCCTGGACTGGATACCAATCCCAGACACAGATTTATATGATATATAGAGAAGTAATGGAAATATA
>JAJLWO010000080.1:0-64752 GCA_030570775.1 Ogataea pignaliae | reverse complement strand
CCCCCCCCCTCCCCCCCCCCCCCCCCCCCTCAGACAGAGCAGAGCAGCCCAGAGGGCAGGACAGTCATACCGGGGAAGCCCCTACCAGACAATTAGACAGCCAGCCAAAGCCGGCGGGTGCCTTGATGCGTATCTGTTCATATTATAAGGACAAAAAGTAGCAGTTGAAGCGAACTACTTATAATATATGTATGAAATGTACGTACGTACGTACGTATACTACTGATAGAACAGGTCAAATTTTGACGAGCCAGACAATTAGTTAGTTAGTTAGAGTTAGTTAGAGTTAGTTACTAGTTGTACATACCGGCATACACGTCTACATCCAACTCAACTACAGCAGTCATACACACACAAACACACACAGACTTCATTGGTCACTTCACTCACCTTCTTGAGACATCAATATCAGCATCGAATAAAGAGTCTAACTTTCTTCAGCATCTTTCAATCGGAACCGCCAGCACAGCACAGCACAAGCTAACTCAAACAACTTTGCCAAACAGGACAAAACCCACAATCGCTTCATCTCTCCATAGGCAAACATAGAAGCTCGTTTTGGACATCAACTATTTTTTTTGCCTTCAATTTTCAACACACACAACAGGAACATAATATAATATAATAGAAGGAGAATCATAACAATGGGGTGTTGCAGCAGTTGTTTATCTAAGGGTGAGCAGGATAACATGTATCCTCAGTTATTAGCTGATAACGAGCGAGACGCAATCTCTGCCTTATTACATCACCTAGAGAACAGAGGAAAGGTTGATTTCTTTTCAGATGGACCTCTTAAGGCACTGAGCACCTTGGTTTACTCCGACAATATTGACCTACAAAGAAGTGCCGCTTTGGCCTTTGCAGAAATCACAGAGAAGGACACACGAGCAGTCTCGAGGGATGTACTCGAACCAATCCTTATCCTTCTGCAAAGCTCAGATCAGGATGTTCAAAGAGCCGCGTGTGCAGCATTGGGGAATTTGGCAGTCAATGACGACAACAAAGTTCTTATCGTTGAGATGGGAGGATTGGCACCTTTGATCAGACAAATGATGAGTAGCAACATCGAAGTCCAATGCAACGCAGTTGGATGTATCACTAACCTGGCCACACAGGATAAGAATAAGACAAAAATTGCCACTTCTGGAGCATTAATCCCATTGACAAAGTTGGCCAAATCTCCTGATTTGAGAGTACAAAGAAACGCCTCAGGTGCATTGTTGAACATGACGCATTCTCTAGAAAACAGGAAAGAATTAGTCGAGGCTGGATCCGTTCCAGTCTTGGTCCAACTTCTCTCTAGTCCAGATGCAGACGTTCAATATTATTGTACCACGGCATTGTCCAACATTGCCGTTGATGAAAACAACAGAAAGAAACTAGCAACAACGGAACCAAAGCTAGTCTCACAGCTTGTCCAATTGATGGACTCCTCAAGCGCAAGGGTTCAATGCCAGGCAACACTAGCATTGAGAAACTTGGCTTCCGATGCATTATACCAGCTGGAAATCGTCAGAGCTGGTGGATTGCCTAACTTGGTGTCCCTACTAAAATCCCAACATGAACCATTGGTCTTAGCAGCAGTGGCGTGTATTAGAAACATATCGATCCACCCAATGAATGAGGCATTAATCATTGACGCCGGATTCTTGAAGCCATTAGTCGATCTCGTTGATTACCCAGACTCCATAGAGATCCAATGCCATGCCGTTTCAACTTTGAGAAACCTTGCTGCAAGTAGCGAAAGAAACAGGATGGCCCTGCTTGACGCAGGGGCAGTCAACAAATGTAAAGATATGGTGTTAACAGCACAGGAAAGTGTGCAGAGTGAAATTTCTGCATGCTTTGCCATCCTGGCACTGGCCGATGATCTCAAATCAAAACTACTAGAGCTGGGTATCATTGATGCTTTGATTCCACTGACAAAATCGAGCAATCCAGAGGTTTGCGGTAATTCGGCAGCAGCTTTGGCAAACTTGTGTTCAAGAATCGACGATTACACAATTATCTTGAAACAGTACGATGGTATCTCCAACTTTATATCGAACTTTTTGAACAGCGGCAACTCAACGTTTGAACATATTGCGCTATGGACGATGCTACAGTTGCTAGAATCAAACAACGATGAGATTAAATCAAAGATCAAGGCTGAAATCAACAGTGGTAAGATGAACTTGAATAATTTGACAGGGGAGGATTTCAATGGAGGTGATGAGATTTCCAATTTGACACAACAGATCTTGGAGTTGATCAAATAGACTTCAATCACAGGTCCAAGCTGTATCATGATTGGATGATGAGCTTTCTGCATTGCTATATGCGCATCTGGCTGATATGTTGATATGTTCTTTATCTCGCATCACCCTTTTAAACTTCTCTTGTTGGTCTAGTATTTTGCTTCAGGTCCCAGCACATCAATTTGGATACATATTACATACATCGATCTGAATAGCAGCTTCAAAAAGAAAGAAAAAAAAGGAAAACACTTACTTGAAAGTGGAATCACCCAGCAAGGAGAAGAAAAGTTTGTGATTGCTCAAAATTCATTGCTTCGTCTTTTATTCATCCATTGATCAATGTTTCTATGATCATTCCCAAAACGAAAGAAAAAAAAACAATTTTTTGTCCAGTATTTGAATTCCCTTTTCTTTTTGATTTATTTATCTTTTTGTTTTCTCCCTGCTATTTGTCATCATTGTTTTGGTTTTGGTTTTTGTTACCGTCTGTGTTTTGCCCCCCCCCTATTTCTCTCTTCCTTTGACTAATCTTCTTCCCCTTTCTAAGCTTCTCTTTACATTCAATTTATACTCTGTATGATTTATTTTCGCAGATATTCCCTTTTCATTCTGATGCCCCACCCATGCATCAGGTTGATCAGCTCACAATTTTTCACTTCAAGTGGTTGTTCTTTATATTTTCTGTGGATTTTGGCTACACATTCGAAACTTCAATACCACAGTTTACACAGTTGCCATGCTCAGCTTGACTTCCTCGTACCCCAAACTACCTCTACCCCATGAGGCCCACTGCTGCTACTGGTAGTGTCCCCCGCTGTTTGCGTTCACTTCCCGGCAAGAGAGGCAAGATGCCCGATAGGGAAAGAATATCCTACTCCTTGCTGTGTACCGCCGCTTGGGTCCGCGCAGCCTATGGACATATATATAAACATGGGGATTATTTCATTCATGTTTATATGTATATATGAACACCTCTTAATTCCTATCCCACTTCTAGTGAGCTATCCTTCTTTCTGACGTTCATTAACATATACAAAAGTCAAAACCTGAGAATTAATATCATGGCATCAGACAAATCTACTGAACTGACCGTCACGTTACCGATCTTTCGCCTCAACGAGAGGTTGATCTACCTTCCAGGAATCACATACCGCACAGTCTTCAGCAAGAAAGACTCAGCTGATATTCTATACAGGTTCAAAGATGTCATTGGTGAAAAAAGAGCCGCAAAGTTTGATCTTTCTTCAAATTCAAAGGGAAGATCAATCCTTTCGGAAGATGCCAGCTCGGGAATTAATCTCTTCAACAAGATTCTAAAGTTGGATGCTGAAAATAGGCTGGTGATCGGTTGTTTGCCAGGATTTAACTACGACTCCAACCCAGGTGTGAAGAAAGTGGTTACCGTTGGGAAGATTACCGAAATCCATCAGGTGAATGGTAAAGTGGTATTAAGCTTCCGAGCACTGGTGAGAGGCGAGATAGTGGAAGAAACCACCGATGATTCTCAAGAGGCCTTAGTGCAGATCAACATAGATCCTTTCCTGAGTTTAACGGATGAAATCAAACAGAAATGTGAACCAATTTTGGAACAGATTCATTTGATTTTGAGCAACATTGAAGGTTTTGTGCACACTTATTCTACAGAGCCAGCATCTGGTTCTGATAGCACCACCACAGACGTGGTGCCAAATTCGGATGCCTCTAATGCTACATCTGACTACGCCAGAGATGAAAAATTGAAATACATCTTGCTAAGATTGACACCCTTGTCTAGCTTGTTGTATTCTCAACTTTCCAGCAGTGAAGCTAGTGCTGGTTTTGCAAGGTTGACTCGACTATTCAAAAGCTTTAAAGTGGATTCAGATCGATCGAATTTGAACGGGTTCTTTCAATACGCTGATGTTCTAGTAGCCTTGTTCCCGTTTTCAATTTTTCAAAGGACTAGCTTTTTGTCCGCTATTGATCCAATTGAAAGGTTGAAGATGCTAGAAACCTGTCTTCAATTTGCCAACGCGGTGTTTCAAAAACATTTGAACCTTGACTATATGTTAGAATCGTGGAAGAGTCTAGATAACAAGAATGGGCCAGCCAACGGTGATTTGTTGAGATCACAGTTTGTCTCAAGTCAATTGAGAAGTTTGAGACTGCTGGTTGAGCAACTTGGCTCTTCTGGACCTTCGCCTCAACCAGCATCGAAGCCCTTGCGTAGATCGGCAGCAAAACCGGAGGAAGACGAAGTCGATGAAGACTTGAAAGAGATTGCGGATTTTGTTGCCTCTCTTGATGGTTTGGTGATCTCAGAAGACGGTAAGAGGATGATCGCTAAGGATTTCCAAAGGATGTCGCAAATGCAAACAAGCTCATCTGATCATCAAGTGCTACGAACGTATTTGGAAGTCATAATGGATTTGCCATGGGTGAAGACTTCAGAAATCCTTGAATTACACTCAATCGATGTCGATATGGACACTGCCAAATCAATCATGGACGCAGATCATTATGGTATGACCAATGTGAAAGAGAGAATACTCGAGTATTTGGCAGTCTTGAGATTGCACGACAGAATCAATCAACAACAATCTGCAACATTGAAAGCTCAGGAGATAATGGCGGCTAAGAAGACCGACGAGGAACTACCGTTCACCATGAGCAATGGCGACGGCGATGCATCCAAGCTTCAATCTCAAAGTCAAAAACCAAAAGGAACCGCTCAGAAGAAGCAGCAGCAGCAGCAACAGCAAAACATCACCAAGGCACCAATTGTTCTTTTAACAGGTCCACCTGGCGTTGGCAAGACATCGTTAGCAAAATCGATCGCCTCAACCCTAGGCCGTAACTTCCAAAGGATTTCAGTTGGTGGATTGAACGACTTTGCGGATTTGAAAGGTCATAGGAGAACCTATGTGGGTGCCATTCCAGGCCTGATCATTCAGGCATTGAGAAAGGCGCAATGTATGAATCCAGTCATATTGCTGGATGAGGTTGATAAAGTTGGATCGAATTCTAGGAAGGGTGACCCTGAAGCTGCTTTACTTGAGATATTGGACCCCGAACAGAACGTTAGCTTTCATGATCACTACGTTGGGTTCCCAGTTGATCTTTCCCAGGTGTTGTTTATATGTACCTCCAACGATCAATGGTCATTGAGCGAGCCATTGCGTGATAGAATGGAGGTGATTGAACTGTCGGGTTATAATTACTTTGAGAAGGTGGAGATTTGCAAGAGGTATTTAATTCCAAGGCAGGTGAAGAGGAACGGGCTACCAGTAGATTCGTTATTCATTGATGATGACACGATCATGAAGATTGCACTAGGATATACCAGGGAAGCAGGTATCAGAAACTTGGAAAGGCTAGTGTCTTCCATCTGCAGAAGCAAGGCAATTGAGTTTACGAGTATGGTTGCCCAACTCGAAGAAGCGTCCAACATTGTCATACCTAAGTGCTACAACCCTGTGGTCACTGTGGATGATTTGCCTGTATATCTAGGCATTCCACCATCTCTTTCTAATGTTGACTCATTTCCAGCCCAAGATTCAACTATACAGAACAAGTACGGTATGGTGAATGGTCTCTCTTATAACTCTGATGGATCAGGTTCATTGCTCAAGTTTGAGATGGTTGGTTTGCCAGGGTCTCAAAATTTGACATGTACAGGAAGATTAGGCGAGGTGTTGATGGAGTCTTCACAAATTGCAAACACCTTGGTTGGATTCATACTCAATGGTAACATGCTATCTGGACTGCAAGTGGACAATGAGAAGCTTTTGGATAGGTACAACAACATGCTAGTTCATATGCATGTTCCTGAAGGTGCTATTTCCAAAGATGGGCCATCGGCAGGTATCACGATGACTCTGTGTCTTATGTCGCTGGTTCTTCAGAGGGAGGTTCCATCAAACATCGCAATGACGGGTGAGATTACTTTGAGTGGTAAGGTGTTACCGATTGGAGGTATCAAGGAGAAGCTATTAGGAGCACACCTAACAGGCCAGATATCCAAAGTGTTGGTTCCTCGCTTGAACAGAAAGGACATAATTGAGGACTACGTTTCTAGTATTGAGGAGAAGAAAGATGCGAATGTTGCATTGAGCAAACTAATCCAAGAGGAAGCAAGATTGTTGAAGAGTGGCAGCAAACTTGTCAATAGCGGCGAACCTGAGAAATGGGTCCAAGGAAAGTTGGGACTTGAGGTAGTCTATGTTCATGACTTTTCGGACGTTTTGAATGCGGTTTGGAACGGTGACGTGTTGATTGATAGTAATGAGGTGAGCTATCTGGGAAAAGAGAGAAGCCATCTGTAGCTAATTAGGAATTGTTTCTTGAGTTGTATATTTTTACTTGTCATTGAAATAATTGAATGTTTCGATACGCAAAGCACCCAAAACCCTAAAGAATGTGTTGAATAGTGTAGCATACTCTCCAGGAAGGACGGTGTAAAAGGTAGGTCGTACAAGCAAAAAAGAGAGGATATATTCGAAGCTCCAAAAGTTGATTTAAACAATAAGAAAAAATAATAGCCAGGAGCAAAGTGAACATCAGACTATTGCCGAACTCAGGGGCGGAAAGAGCAAAAATGAGCGGAAAGTGGGAAAAAAGTTCCTCCCTACATCTACGCAATAAAGCCACTGGCAATTCATCACAGTGAATCATTTAAACAAACCTACTCAAGGTCACCATGCCATGTTTCATTTGGCATACCTCTCGGTCCACTCCTTTGCATTCTTGATGGCATTTGCCTCATTTGTCTTCCACTCCTCAGCCACTTCATTGGCCAAAGGGTCATCAGGATTAGGAGAACTCAACAAAGCTTGTAAGGACAATAAAATGGTTCTGATTTGTAAAGCTGGTGACCAGTTGGACTTCAACACGTCAAGACAGATCCTTCCCAACCTGTCAATGTTAGGATGGTATATCTTTGTGAGAAACCTCACCTTTGGCGCTATCATTGGGTAATCGTCGGGCAAGAAAAGTTCCAGCTTAAACTTACCGTTTTCATAAGGCGAAGAGGAAGGACCATCGATTGTAACGTCAAAATATCTCAGGTTGTCCTCGTGTGGGGTGGCCGTTATGCCTGGGACAGGGTCTGATATTAACCTTTCGGTTTCCTGATAGAAAAAAAAGCCATTGCGTGTTAGTATAAGCAATCCAGTCAATTGTTCGGCTGGTTAATCAGCATAGTGTCTTCAAGGAGTAACATGAAGAGGACCCTTTTGTGATCGATCATGGGCTGCTACTCACTCTAATGATTCTCTTTGGTAATTGCGACATGGTTTGACAGAATCTCTTCTATAATCGCTTAAATGCTATTCCAAATATAGCTCAAAACTGACGATGCCTAATTTATCTATATCTCCTTCTCTAGATTTTCTGCTTGTATCCCACCATCGCGATCAAACAGACTGCTCATCCCATCATCATCAACATTATCAACACTATCGGAACCCCAGCGCTACTACCACAACCGCCATCATCCTCTTCCTTCTCTCCCTCCGTGCTCCTATTTGCCCGTCTCTGAAAAATAGCAGACACAAATAAGAGCCACACACACTTACATCCATCTCTACACAGCCTTGTAATCAATCAATAGATTTTTGATCAACTTTCAAAAATGAGGGGAAGAAAGCACAAAGATTCAAAGCACCTGTTTAGATTACGCTTTGATTGACACGGTGGATACAGAAACATTCAATCGGATATAACCGTTTGGTACAGTCTAATAATGGCAAAGACTGCGAATGGGCGATTTAACACGATTACGATAGGGCTCCTTGCTGGATTCGCCTGCGGAATATACTTGCTTAAGGACTACCAGTTGATAAAGTATTCCCCACCGAATCCTGAGAACTTTGACGAGAATGGCAATTGGAAGCACAAGACGTTCTTCACAGTGAAGTTTACCGATAGGGTGCAAGACCTAGAGCTGAAACCCGAGGTGAAAGAGAGAGTCTTGAGAGAGCACGCTGAAAAGTTAAAGGCTAAGGAAGCTAAAGATTAGATGTTACGGTATCAATCTAAAGTATAACTACTATGCTATGAGTTTTTCGTGAATACACAGAGTTGGTGGAAAGTTGCATAACCCAAATGAAAGTCTCTTTATTGGAATACAGAGCGAAACGTAATAATACTAGGGTGTACTTTCATAAAAATGAATAGAAAAGTGGTCAAAAGCAAAAGGCACACGTTCGCCTGAAAGCGTAGCGGCAATATATAACATGTGCAATGAAGCGCATCCTGTTCCATTTGAAGATCATCCTTCCTTTCAGGTCCCACCAGTACCAGTTGGACCTTGTCTGGCTTGCGCTTGAGCCTGTGCTTGTGCTTGTGCCTTTGCTGCCTGTTGTCGTTGTAGAGATTGAGCATTGAGCAGCATAGCAGCTGCCTGTTTGGCCCTCAACTGTTGTTGTTGCTGTTGTGGGGTCAATGAGCTTTGACTGTGAGATCTGCTAGATGAAGACGAAGATGAAGGTGGGATATTATGCTGCTGCTGTTGTTGTTGTTGCTGTTGCTGTTGCATCATCTGTTGTTGGCGATGTTGAATAATTAAATGCTGCTGCTGTTGAGTCAACGGCTGTCCAGACTTTTGAGCCTGTAGTGCTGCAGAGATAGCTGCCGCTGCTTGCTGTTGCCGTAATAAAAGAGCTGCTGCTGCCGCACTTGCATCCACTGGACCTGTTGCGCTTGATTTGAGTTTTGCCTGTAAAGCAGCCACTGCCGCCTGTTGTTTCTTTGCTTGCATTTTCGCCTTTGCATCTGCCGTTGCAGCTACCGATGTTGGTGTGGGTTCTACTACCGGCATACCGGGGGAAGAAGCAATCCCCTGGGGTATGGCAGCATCAGGTGGAATGTTTCTCTGGTGTTGCGGCTGTTGTTGTTGTTGCTGCTGTTGTTGTTGCTGTTGTTGTTGTTGTTGTTGTTGTTGTTGTTGTTGTCGCTGTTGTTGTTGTTGTTGTTGATGCTGTTGCTGCTGCTGTTGTTGTTGCTGCTGTTGCTGCTGCTGCTGTGCAAACTGGGGTTGCTGTACCCTTTGATGTTGTGAACGAATCGGGAACACATACTCTGTAGTTTTATCAACATCAACAACAGCGGTTCTTCCTTGTAGTGGCCCCAAAGGATTGTTAGACGTTCTGGGTAGAATAGCACCTGCAAACATCTCTCTCATTCTCAAAAATGAATTCCTCAATTTTGCTGGCATGATGACCTTTCTTTCCAATGGCCATGGAGCAGATCTCGTAACACCGTCTAGCACTTGATGCGTTTCCTCCTCATCATCCAGAGGAACTGAAGATCCGTGCATGAGATCATCTTGGGCTTGTTGCGCAGCAGCAGCGGCTGCACCAATCTTTGCTTGGTTTTTGCGCTGGTATGCAGCTAGCAACTGGTCGTATGGGGCAGACCTTCCAGGAACAGCTCTCTTGGCACCCATAGAGTGAGTCTTACAAGTTAAAGACCTAGCACAAAATCCACCGTTGGGTAATGGGACACCACACTGTTTCTCAACATCCACGGGACCTTTTGGCCTTGCGACTGTTTTTGGCTTCACTTCCTTCTTGGCTTTCTTCTCCTTTGCTAAGGCGGTTGTCGGTGCCGTTACTCCTGCTGAAGTCTTCCCTATTTTCTGTTTCTTGGTTGCTGGCTTTGAAGTCGCTTCTGGAACAGGAGTACTTGCTGGCGTATCCAAATTTAGTGGAGAGCCCAGGTTGGAAGAGGAATTTGTTTTTGCACCATCCAATTTTCTTTTCCTATTGTAAGCTGCCGATTTCTTGTTTGTACCGTTCACATTTTCATTCAATGCCTTGTTGGCCATTAGAGCAGCCTTGTCCTGCTTCTTCATTTCAATACAGCTCTTGATATGCTCGGCCAGATTTTTCTCAAGTATGGGATTATCACAATGATTGCAAATACGATAGAGCACAGGTCGACTCAACGGATTCTTCGAGTTGAGTTCTTCTTGATGTATACTTCTAGAGTTATTGACTGTTTGTAGACCCTCCAAAAATGTACCTAGTTCTTTCCAATGTTGAAAATCAGGAATCTTGTCCGACGACGATGGCAAAGATGGTGATGTTGTCGACGGTTTGCTCTTTTGCTTATGTGATGATTTTGTGAAACCCTTGACGCTAGTGATTGGCTTGTCAGATTCGTTTCCGAAAGCCTTAGATTTCACTTCTGCTGATATGTCCAAGGATGAAAGATTTGTTTGTCTCTTGGACATAATATGGGGATAGTATCTGTTTTTGGTGGAATCCTTTTTATCCCCTTCTAGCAAGAGAAATGTTTTTTGGTGTTATGTCTGTAACCTATTTAAACTTGAGCGTTAAGTTCTTTCTTCTCCGATTCGGAAAAAGGATTTAATGGAAAGTGACTTGAAGGTGGTTGAAGAAGTGTTCAAGATCGTACGTGAGATACGCTATGTTTGTATGTGCCAATTTGATATACTATGGTGTATAATACTGAAGATATATGTCACCGTACGTACTCTGCTGTGCTGTGATGGCTTGCTGTAGTTCGTATCTATGTGGAATCTTGAAGATTGGGCGAAAAGGACAAGTACTGTGGTTGGGGTAGCCTTTATCAATAATTATTTTCCGGAAAAGAACAATGAGGACAAAGCAAGATGATGAGGGTGTGCACGGTGAAAGTTTGGTATCTATATCCGAAAATAGTCTTCGTTTTGTTTTCTAACACCCCAAACTTTTCTTAATTTGATTTGACTTTGCTTGACTTGAATTGTTGCTATTGTTGTTCAATACATGAGGTGTCGTTCGTTGATAAGAAAGTGTATACAAGGACAAGAAACAAGAAGGTCTCTATGCCAAAGCGTGTCCCTCTCTCCCTTTTCGGCTGTCGATGATGATTGACAATTCACCATCATCGATTACTGCACACTACCATTTATGTTGTGTGCACAGCCTTTAAAATGCAGACAGAGAAGTGTGTGGCTCACGGATTAATCTTACTGTTGTTAACTTATATGAATGGAGCCCAGGGAAAAAATCAAAACGGATAAAACGTCTGATACGAGGAGGCGCGCTTGTAAATAATACCACTAAATGTAAAAGTAGATAATTGAGACAATATAAAACAAACTTCTCTCTCTCTGAAGTCGCCCTCTCCTCAAGCATGAGAGTAACCGGTCAGCTCCATTGCAAGATTGATCAACTTGTGACTGATTTCACTCTTCAACTGATAATCCAAACAAACAACATCGTAGTCATCGTCATCGTCATTACGACTGATGAACGTGTTGAATGAGCCACCAGCCGCCTTACCGGCATTGGCAACACCATCTTCATCAACAGTACCACCAACATTTGAACCAGCAGTGGCAACTCTAACTGCATATGCAGAGGCCTGTGCTGCAGTTAGACTGCACAAGATCTCATTAGACACCGAACCAATGTACAACCTCAAAAATGCAATGATTGATTCGACCGACCTCTTGCTCACCTCCACATCAGATGAATCTGGCTCAACCTTGTGGTCATCAAAGTCCTTTTCCAACACAACAATGACTGTTTTGAAAGCCGCAATGAATGACAATAGGGATAAGCAATTAAAACTGGGGCTGATCAATGGGTTTCTATTCTCATTGTCATCAGAAACCATCTTCAGGTACTTGATCAACTGCCGACCCCTGTTTAATTCATTACGGGAGTAGTAGTGAAGAATCAGTGCACATGTTAGAGAAAGCCTGTTCTCGTTGGAAATGAGACGTAGTTGATGGTAAGGATGGGAAAATTGTGAGTATTGGAAAACTTTGGAAATCGTTGGGTTCTGAATCTTTGACATGACATGCTGTAACTGCGACTGCTGGCTCAGCTCCTCGTCATCCTCATTATCATCTTCATACCCTTCAGCCTCTTTTTCTCCCTCTTCGAGGTCTGCCCCTCTAGCCCTTCTATACCTAGAATAGTTTCCAATGTTCTCAGAGATTGCATCTGAATACTCACTGACCTGACTGACATTCTTCAAGATGAGTTCAAAAGTATCGGTCAAAGAACTGCCATCTGCAGGATTGAGCAAACTTTTGAATATGGTCTGGCACTTCAACAACTTGACACATGTTGATGGGATGATGATCTTGTCAGAAGACAAATTCTTCAAAATTTCCTGGGCCTCTAAATCCAACCTACTCACGGAAGTTTGCTTTGGCCTTTTCTCTGAGTCCTCCACATCCTCATCATCACTAGTCATTCCTTCCTTTGCAACCTCTGATGGATCATGTAATGCCAATATCGATATATAATCAACCATGTACGACTTGAGCAAATGAATGGAACGAAGAACACAGCAGAGGTTGATCATTGTTAGATCCGAATCGATCGAATTCTGAATGAACTCATTCACAGAAGAATAACTTGAGTCCCCATTGGCAATGCTCGAAGATTTATCGAACGAAGACTTCAACTTCAATGTTTCAACTAGCTTCTCAAGTAATTCCGGAGACTCGATGAATCCAATGTCATTGCTGACAAACTTGAGCGTTTGAACAGTCTCAGGATTAAGATTATCCAAGTTCTTTGTCTCGTTCAAGGTTCTAACCATTGAAAGTAGCAATGTATCAGCAGCACGATGCAATCCTAGAATACCACTGAGTGGTTCTCTGAAGTAGTACATCAACAACCTTGCAAGTACTAGCTTGCCGAATTGGAATTTGATCATTAGATCCAGATCCAAACCGTACGAAAACGGCTCATCGATGATCAACGAACAAATAAAATTCTTAAACAGTGGTTTCCAAGAAACAGCGGAACCTGAATCATTTTGAAGTCTGTTGATGAGCCATTGGTTGTACTCCTTGTTGAAGGTCTCAACAATAGCTAGCTTATCCTCAACCTCGAGTTTAAACACACTCAACTTACAACCAATCAACCGTCCAACCTCGTAGAGTAACTCCGTGAAGCAAACCACATCAGTACTTCTTGCATCTTGTCCTTGGGTCTCACTTCCCTGTCCATCGTGCTGTTGTCCTTGTTCATGCCCAGCCCCACCACCGATCTTAGCTTTCTTGGGATTCTCCGTCTCGGGGTCTAACCTGGCAATGAAATCAAGGATATAACTTTGGAAAACGATGTACACACCACCTAGGAAAAACAAAACTTTGAAAGCGTGGATGAAGAAAGAAGCCTGTTCGGAAAACAGCAGTGGGAAGAGTTTTTCAAATGGTAGGAACGAAAGACCTTTGTAGTCGAAATTCAAGTTTCCTCCAGTTGAGCCCGCATTTCCCGAGAACAATTGAGACCCAACCATAGTCGTCATTCCTGCAACTAAAATCTTCGTTCCCAATGGCATCTGGTCGGCTGGATGTGGTGCCTGTTGAAGCTGATGTTGGTGGTGATTTGGCAATTGAGGAATCTGTTGTGGTTGATGCTGTTGCATATTGAAATACATCTGTGGCTCTTGTGGGATCAGCCCTTGAGCATCTACTGGCTGCTGTGGAGCGTAGTGAGACGCATCCGAAGATGGATGGAGTATATACATGGGTTGAGCTTGTGATTGGGATGTTTGCTGATGTTGCTGGACCATTGTGTTAGGAACTTGTTGCTGTTGCTGTTGTTGTTGCTGTTGCTGTTGTTGTTGCTGTTGCTGTTGTTGTTGCTGTTGCTGTTGTTGTTGCTGTTGCTGTTGTTGTTGTTGCTGTTGGTGCTGTTGCTGTTGTTGTTGTTGCTGTTGTTGTTGCTGTTGCACTAGACTTGGTCCCTGTTGAGGAGGTTGACGCTGTGCTGCCTGTCTCTGATGGAGGGATATATTAGCACCAGCGTTAGGCCTGAGTAACATTATTTCATTGATCAGAGCTGCGTTTTTGAATTCGAGGTGTCTTATATACTCCGTTGCCTTGAAAAGAATGCTTGCTTTATTGAGTTTGATCGCTGGTGTCAAGCCTTCCAACTCTTCTCTTGTAACCTGTCTATTTTCAGTGGCTGCTCTGAGCGTAGGAACAGCATCTCGTAGTTCCAAGATTCTGGCATTGATGTTCGTACGGTACTTCTTTTCAATAATGTTATGCGAAGACCTATCTTTCTTTCCTGATTTTGCTGATTTGGATAGAAGCGAATACGCCGTTGATTTCTTGTCTTTAGAGCCTGGCGATAGTGTGTCTGAGTTTGGAGATGAGTTGGAGCTATATGAACCGGTTGGGGTCACCAGATCGTCGGTGTTTTCTGTCGTTGCGGTCGCAGTGCCAGTAGGTGTGTTGACAGACAGAGATGAACTATCATATTGGAATTGTGACTGTTGCTGAAATAAATTCACAGGCACCTGACGCTGGCCATCTAGCTGCGCGTCTGTTAACGAGTGTTGCTGCTGTAGTTGTTGACGCTGTTGCTGCTGTTGTTGATGCTGTTGTTGTTGTTGTAGGTATAGACATTCTGCCTGTTGTTGTAATAGCTGTTCGGGGTTTGATGAATCATTCATGGCGCGTGGCTGCGAAAAGTCGATATCTTCCCCATCCGAATCGCCATTTGTAAGCCATTCGTTGACATCTTCATTGTTAGTCTCCAGGTTGGAAGACATTGTGTAGTCTCTTGGTATTGGTACAGATGTAGAGGCAGAGGCGGTACTTGAATAGGCAGAAGTTGGTGCTGCCCGGCCACTTGGAACATCAGCGTCTATGTTTGTATCAATCGTTGGCATGGATGGATGAGAGCCCTGGTTGTTCAGTGAGAACAAGAAGGCATCAGCATCTCCAAAAGTGTAACCAAAATCCATGATTAAGCTGTAAAATGATGAAATGGTAGCAGAAGAAGACACTCGTTTTGACTTTGAGCAAGCGTATAGTGTATCAGCGATAAGAAAAGAAAGATATGCAACTTGCTCTCTCCAATATGTAACTAATGTTTGATTTATTGGAATGTTGTTCGATCTATCAGAAATGTTCCTATTGAGAAGAAGACATTCGACAAAGTAGCAATTCTTGTATCTTTTCTAGTTTGCGCAAAATAGATAAGAGATCAATTTATTTTTCCTCCTCAAACGTCAAGATTCAACTTACTGAATCGACAGCTATATGGTATGTGTTTCTTGAAGTGAAGTCTTTCAAAAGCACTTTAGAAAAAAGTGTTGGGGAAAAGAAGATAATGATGGTTATTCCTTTACAGTTACCTGCTTCTCTTCTTGTCTACAGATTTTCCTCTTTTTTTTTGACAAGTACGATATCATGGGTGGGGTGGGATAGCAAGTTGCACAGGGTGGAGCCTTTCCCTGTGGTTGTTAACTCCAGTACGTGTGCCCTGTACCACCGCCACGATGGAAGCGGCCTGTCATGTGCGTGAGGCCAACGTGCAGATAGATGATGGCGTAGTGCATGCGTCTTTTGCCGCTACAACTTTTCCTCCGTTCGTCCCCCGTCCGTGCACAACCGTTAAGCGAGAGAGAGAGAGAGGGTGTGTGAGACTCTCCGTGCGGTGATGGGGGCCGAGCGCTCCTTCTTGCCACAGAGAGAAAGAGAGGCCAACGGCGGCGGGCAAGATAGGATGTGGTCACCACCCATTGGACACTCATTGGCCAAGTCTTTTTAACCTTACTTGATCATGCTATCAACTACCAAGAAGGCAAGCACAGCGTTGCCAATCGTACTAGATTGAAACTATTGAATAGAACAAATCGTAGTGATCCACTCTTCCAAATCAAACAGGTTGGAAGGATGGTAGAGGATTGGCCTACTCTGGTTTGCTGATCAGTTCGACATCGGCAAACCAGGAACTAAAGACTTCTGACCGGAACCTCGGATCCTATATTATCTTATTTAGCTTTTGACCAACCTCGCTTGGTAGCAAATCTAAGATTTGATAAGCACAATCAGCTTCCTATTCTGCCAATCCAACCTTTATCGCCTTGTTTTCAATTCTGATTGTTGATAGATAAGAGGTCAGATCGTCTCTCACACAGATTATAGGCTCAAAATCCTCTCCACCTGGCTATATACTATGTACACTGCGCGCGGCGGCAGGAAAGCGTACCAAAACATGTGGAGTAATTAATAGCCCAACCTGGACTGAAGCACAATAATAATAAGGAATATGTATAAACCCGTTCAAAGGTCAATTAAGAGGTTGAGAATAAACGTATTTCTAGTACGACATACACAGAATGCACATTGGTGAAGGACCATAACTCAACTGCATTATGTTTACGACCATACATAGTTAAATGCAACCGTGCTAAAACTACTGGTTTTTTGAGAGACAACGAAACTGACTTGACTCACTACAGACTTCCAGAAGTCAATCCAAAGGTTCTCAAATGGGGCTACAACCAGTTCAGATTAGGAAACGCCAAGGAGAGAGAGAATAACAAATTCAATTGATGAGAGTTCACTGATAGTAAAGTATCTAATTAGATACTGCACCGAAAGTAACTAAGGAACCAGTTTGAAAGGTCATCGAACAAATTACACTTTAGATCCAACCGAGCATAATAGATGGCACAATGAGGTGAAAGAATTGGCCATAATAAAAGAGTCATTTTTAAAGTTTGAGACACCCATACAAAGAAGAAAAAGACTGTTTTTTAAGTTAGTCGGGGGACATAATCTTTTTGGATTTATTCGAGACAGAAGACCCCTATTGAGATGGCCATACAAGCCTGCCTGCTACGATTAGTGTGTGTATATTATGTTCTATGTCATGGTTATCGATGCATCAACCATCAATTACGTGATTGGTTATGTAATGCATAAATCTAGGGGCCCACAACCGGGTAATTGGTGTGTACCTCTTATGATGTGATAATATACTACGTAAAGTAATTTATGTGGCAAATATTGCGCTGCTGAATCTTCCAGCAATAAATAATCCTCGTCACTTGGGACACTGAGGCAATTCTCGCCAACTAACCAACTGACTGACTAACTAACTAACTAACTAACTAGCCAACTAACCAACTAATCCAATTGTTCCGCCTTTCTCTGATTGTTTGGAATCCTCATGCCTGGGCATTTGGAAAGGTGGAAATGAACAGATTTTGTAACTTCCAAGCATCACCGTAAACATTCAATTTCCTCTTCTTCACATTCGAACCAAACTTTTGATTGCTTATTCATCCATATATCAATCAAAAGAACAGCATTTGCATATCATATTTGTTGCATACTAATATCACAAGACCCACCCACCCACACTCTTCCCTCTTCTATACATACAACTAATAAATATTGTCCCTTCACAAACATGTCTTTAAAGAGAATTAACAAGGAACTCAGCGATCTAGGAAGAGATCCACCTTCCTCATGCTCTGCCGGTCCAGTCGGTGATGATCTGTATCACTGGCAAGCGTCAATCATGGGTCCTCCGGATTCACCATATGCGGGAGGTGTCTTCTTCCTCTCTATCCACTTCCCAACAGACTACCCATTCAAGCCACCTAAGATCTCCTTCCAAACGAAGATTTATCATCCAAATATTAACTCGAACGGTAACATCTGTCTAGACATTTTGAAAGATCAGTGGTCTCCAGCATTAACGATCTCAAAGGTGTTGTTATCCATCTGTTCACTGTTGACGGATGCCAATCCTGATGATCCCCTCGTTCCTGAAATTGCCCACATCTACAAGACAGACCGTCAAAAGTACGAAGTGACAGCTAAAGAGTGGACTAAGAAGTTTGCCGTTTGATGTATAGAGATATAGAAAGACATGGTTGTATCTTTGAACGGTTAAGATTAGAGATTAGAAGGAAAAGAGGAAAAAAAAACAATGGAAGGGTTGGAAATCCTCATTCACACCTATTCTAAGAAGGAATTGCTTATGATTCTACTGGCTGGTGGTTATGAAGTTGACTATTTGGAAGTTTGGTTGAGTTTATTTTCTCCTTTTTCACTATGTAGTTTCCCCAATTTTTTTCTACTCTTTTACCACGGGATCTTACCACTTGTCGACTGAAAAAATAATGTCTCTTATTTTTTAAATCTAGTTATATATATATATTATATATATATTATATATAATTTATGTCATAACCCGAGCATGGTAGGACCGTAAATGAATCGAAGGGGATATCTAATGGATGTCATCGTTCTCCTGTAGTTTGCACTACGATACAGTGGAGTTTTATACTTGTCAATCAGAACAATGGTACCTTGGTAGTATATCTGACTATAGTTGGTATCTGAAATAAAGAATTGAATGATTTAATTCATTTCATTCTTCTTGCAATTCTGAACCAGTCAGATCCATGTTTGTATATATGGAGTGTTGTTGCCATGATGCGGCCCCGTGCAGCGCCATCCCGGCCTCAGGGGGGTTGCCCTCTACCAATACTGCAACGAATAACTTTTTCTGTGGCTCGCTTGGCTTTTGCTTACCTGGTTTAACCGAAGAGGATATATGCTTTGATCAACATTCAATTGAACGGTATCAACACTGATTTCACATTCTCCCTTCAATCCAGACATAGTCCGCAGCTTTGAAAGTCGGTTTTTGAGATCCTTCAGCTGCTCGTTCTCTTTTACATTCGAACCGCTGTTTGTTTCTACAGTTCCATCTCCCATCTCATCACATAGAATGACCGACTATAGCCGCGATGATCCCAGGCAGTCTTCGATGTCAGGCTCATCATCAGCTTCTCCATTTTTCTCCAACCAGCCAGGATCGATAAACGGCATCAATGCTGATTCTGAAAAGTCAAAGTTTAAAAGAAATTATTTAGCATGTTTGAACTGCAGAACAAGAAAGGTCAAGTGTGATCTTGGCAGCGTTGACAGTCCACATGAACCTCCATGTGCCAGGTGCAAAAGGGAGAGAAAGGAATGTGTCTTTGCAGAGAGTAAAAGAGGAGGAAAAAAGAACATCAGCAGTGGTCGAAAGCGTAAGGATGGCTCCAAAATACAGGAAAATCCCCAAGACTTGAAACGGCACAAGCAGTTTCCATCAGCTTCAACATCAACCTTCAATCCTTCGCTACCTATTAATCAATTGCCTCCAATACAGTACGGACTTGTGACTCCATCTTCATTTCCAACTTCTTCTCCATCAACTGCAGCATCATCAGCAGCAGCAGCGATGGCACCAGTATCTACAGCACAGTTGCCTAGTATATCCTCTCAGATTCCAGCACTCCTCCCCTCTACAACATCTCGCCCTCAAATGCCAATTTATTCCTCGGCGAACCATAATCCATCTACTGAACAGGCACCATTTGTGCTTGCAGCCCACCAACAGCAACAGAGTCAGAGGGATCCTAACCGTAGCACAACTTTCGCAGACGATGTCAAAACTTATTCCATATCGTCAATCCCAGAGAACAACAACCAGTACTTGACGAGCAATTCCACAATGATCTTTCTAGCGCACATTGCAGGTAACATTGCAAAGGCTGACGATAGAGACAGAATTGATGCATATGACAAGATCGAAACTTTGGAAAAGAAGTCAAAGCTATCACGTCAACCATCCACTTCAAGTCCGAGAGACGCCGGTTCGACCAAAGGCTCACCTGCCATATCTTCTCGAAGCAACAGTAATGTCGTGGTTGAAGCCAACCCTACGGCGATTGGCGAAAAAGGTGGAATGACAGAAACATCAACGATTGCAGAGCATGATACAGATTCGCAGTCCGAAAAGGAAGCAAGTGCAGCTTCCATGACATCTTCTGCTGCGTTTATTTCAACTGCAGCAGCACCAGCACCAGCGCCTTCACCTCAAAGACGTACGTCCTACAGTGGAATACAGACCGAACCAGAGGGGAAATCAGATGAGCTTCTCCAAGGAAGCTTCATAGATGAAACCTCATTGTTCCCAACAATCAGACAAAATCGTCTCGTGATGCCACCGGTGAGATCAACCTTAATTATCAGACCGAAACCATCTTCCAAACTCTCTGATATTGAGTACATCGGTCAGAATCGTATCTTGACTGAGGTTGAAGCAAGACGATTGGTAAGACTATTCTTCACTACAATGCATCCATTCTTCCCTTACATTCCAACCGAGCTGCATAACTTGGACGTGTTGCCCGGGTATCCACTGCTACTATGTGCAATCTTGACCATTTCGGCGAGGTACCATCCATTCCAAGAGGAAGATCAAGAAGAGGGTGGTACTACCCCAACTGAAAGAAAAATGTCAAACAGGCACTTGGAAATCCATGAACAACTATGGGTCTACTCTCAAAGGTTGATCAGTATGACCGTTTGGGGTGAATCTTCAAGCAGGTCTGTTGGTACGGTGCTGTCTTTCTTGCTCTTCACCGAATGGAATCCAAGAGCTATTCATTTCCGTTGGTCTGACTATGCCAATGCTCCCGAAGATGAGGCGGTCACAACTCGCAGCAATGGCTCAGCCGATGGAGGTGGAGATGGCCGCACGGGGGCCTCCACATCCACCACTGGCAAAAATGACGATTCGTACGCTGGGCTGAGTGCCATGAAAAGATCAGAGATCATGTCGTTCATGTTGATAGGTACTGCGACGAGACTATCGTTATTGTTGGATGATCATCCATTGATGCTACTAGCAACGCATATTGCAGAGACACATTCGGCAATCAATTTGAATAAAAGATCTATGCTTTCTCAGTCGTTGAGTGAGCTTGATGTTTCTAATTCTTCGTATGGATTCACGCAGTATCAGAGTGCAACGATCGAGTTGTTACAGTTTACATCTTTGTGCTATGAGTCACTCTATGGAAACAGCCCTAGGTTTGGCAACCTTGACAGGTATCAAAACTTGGCTATTCTGGATATACTCTCGCCTATTCTAGTCAACTGGTACAAGAAATACTACAAGCTTTTGAAACCTTACAATGTGCATAATTTCTCCGCATCTGCTGCTGCCGCTGCGGCAGCCAGCGGGACCGATGCCGATGGTCAAACACACTCAGACAAGAATATCAGTTGGGATCCAACTTTGAAGCATGTTAAGGACTGCTATTCGGCAATTGAAAGAGAGTCGTTAATTTTGGACTACTATTATGCCAAGTTGTATCTTTACTCCTTAGCTTTGAGTGGTGATACAGCCTCGGCGGGTGCTGCAACTTCAGGAAATACAAGAAGGGGAAAGAACCTAAGAATGGACGAACTTGCCAAGTATTCGAGATATGTCGAGGTGGCATACAATTCAGCAAAGGAAGTGTTGGCCGTCATGCATAGGGTAAACAAGCTCAAACTGTTGAAATACATGCCCGTCAGATGGGTCACGCGAGTCATCAAAGCCGTTGCCTTTATAGTCAAGTGTTATCTAACGCTAACAACAGATTCTCCACAGCAACAGGCGTCAGCGGCTGCCTCTGCTAATGTTGTGCAGTCGGCAAATGACATCATAAAACTTAGCGTTATACCCGTTGAAGAGATTATTACGCTTTTGCAGAAGACTGCGTTGTGCTTGAGGGATGCAACACCTGACGAGTTACACTTATGCACACGGTACTCCACCATATTGATGTACCTATGTTCTCAGTTCAAATCGAAGGTAAACGTTAAGAACAAAAAGATAGGAGACTATGAGGTTGAGATTAGGCGTAAGGGTGAGCAAGAAGAAGAAAAATCTCGACAAAAAGAGATGGAGGAGAAGCAGCAAGAGCAAGCAAGACAGCAGATCAACGACTCCCGGGGAAACCAAACTGGAAACGAACAATTACCACCTGAGCCTTTTTCATCTGCTCAGTATGATCAAGACAACCTGACGTTCAAATCGATGCATCAGCAAACCCATACCCCTTCGCAATTCCAACAACCATACAATGTGCAAGATTATCAGAATCAAAATGAGGGATCTGCTTCATCTTCCAAACAGCCTCTCTTCGATAGTGTATGGGAGCAGGACTCAAACTTTGATAACAATATTTCTGATACGTTGTTCAACTGGTTTTCTCAGAATGACAACAATCCAGGTTTAGACTTTGTTGATCAATTTACGAAAGAGATTGAGATGGATTTGATGAAAGCTGGCGGTGGTAGAGGTGGGGCTGTGAATGGCCCCGGAACTGGATTCTTGTGACACTTGAAAGCTGGATCCAACCCGTTTTTTTCTTTAGATGCTTGTATATAACACTTTCCGTACTTTTCCTGTCCATAATCTTCAGCATAGATCAAGTTCAAAAATTTACTTTCTAAAAACGAAATATTTTTCGCCCCAAGACAGAACTTAATCCACGAGAACACCTCCGTTAAATAGGCGTCTTCTCACTCCATTGAAAGAGTACACTCGGTGGTGTTCGGGCTAGTGTAGGATGCTCACAATCAGCCATAGAAGAAAATCGGCTTGGACGCTTGCATGAACTTTGGAATTCTAAAACAATGGAAAATTCGGGTTTCTATTGTATACGACACTCTCCTGCTGCTGGCGATAACGTAGGGTACCCAGAACTTTGAGCTGTAAATAAAGGCATCCATCCAAACCTTAATTCTATGGCAAGCAAAAGAGGGTGTGTGCATACCTTTTTTGGAGGTGCGGTCTTGTGCCATATGGCAACATCTTGCTGAGTGATAGATAGATTTGAAACTATATGACGAGTAATATAACAAATGTAGCTGAGTTCCTCTAAATTCAAAAAGAATTGTATCTAATATACAGTTTTTACACCTCCGAGCTCAAGCTAAATTTCGAATGTTCATTCTATCAACTCACCAGTTTCTTGAGCATTCTTTTAAATTTTCCCTTCTTTTTGATATGACTAGAAGCGTCCCCTGAGGTAGCAGCCTTGGAAGCAGAAACAGACGAGTTCAGCGTCACCTTTGATCCCTTATTCTTTATTCCGTTTGGTAAATGTGCACCTTTCGCCTCCGGTACAGTGAAGAACGATTCCTTGGATTCCTGTGGTGAAATCACTGAGCTTTTCGTGGTTGTTTCCTCATTCTGGCGAGGTGCCAAAAAAGGACGGTTCGAGGGCTGTAACGTTGTACTTGACTCTCCATCCTTGTTATGATTCGTCTTTTGCGAATCGCAGTCGTCATCGCATGCAAACGTAGCGGGCTTTTGAGAAAGATCGTCAACCGATGAAGTAGTATCGTGCTCTGGTACAGTTTCGTCCGCCACTGTTGATGATTGACTTGAAGTTGGAGCATCCAAATATGCTTTTGCAGATGGATGGGAGAATTGTGGGGGAACACCAAAAAGAGGATTCTGTTGCGTATGTATTTGATGGTGTTCTGGGCCAGCCAGTGATGGTTCTAGACTCTCATGTTTAGAATCGTTCGAGTCGCATAACGAATTAGTTGCTGATTTCGACATGCTTTGAAGTTGTGGGGCTTTCGAGAGACTACTAGAAGCAGTCGGTAACTGTGACACAATTGAGCCCCTCTTGAGAGTCAAGATTTTTGAATTTATCTTTTCAATCAACCCTCCATCGTTGCTAGGATCTTCTGGAACTGGTGGATGAGGGATGGGAGCGTCGTAGTAATCCTTAGGTCTGAAAAATGAACCATATGGGCTCATCTCGTACCAGTAAAATTGATTGGAAATATCTATATATGAAGCATCTTGAGGCATGATTTCATTTTCCTCTGCAGTCTTTGGCCGTGTTCTTGAGGTGGAATTCGACCTCGAAACGGTCTTTCCAATTCCAAGATGCCTCAAATGATTGTTTAGCCTAGATGTCGTTGGCGGCTGAGTAAGTAACACGGTGTTGTTTATAGCCGGTAATTCACCACCATCCTCAGTTATGATTTCATCATCGGTAGCGGTATCAGGTCGATCGTGATGTGTTGGTTTTTCCTGTGATCCGTCAGGCACCAAAGTTGAGACGTCAGATCCTTGATTTAACAGAGGGTCGTTTCCATTTGAAGGTGGTGCTTTTTCAGAATACGGATCGGTGGTTATGATTTGTGGCGTCTGCAGCAAATTGGAAGACTGTGAAGCGTTTAAATTAACGTTTCCCGATTTCAGCGAGAAAGCAGATATTTGAGAAACTGTGGAACCCTTCCTCGCAGCAATAACAGAACTATTAGGAACACTAGACTCACTATCTGGCCCCCAATACCTCTCCTTTGAACCCTTTGGAGGCCTTGTAATACTTCCCTCATCTCCACTGACATTAGAGTAAATCCCATTTTCAGATCCAGAATCATCATCCAAGTCAATAATCTTGTAGAATAAGATATACGGATCTTCATTATCCATTGCCTCGTTGAACGAAACAATCTTTGATTTTTCGCCCTTTTCATTCATATCATTGAAAAGCAACCAGTGATTATCATCCTGTGAGTTTAACATGTGCCTGTCAAACGGTCTTCTCCTCGTTAATGAAATATAGTGGCCAGAATTTACTGATCTTCCACGATGGCAGATGGCACTCTCCAAGACAAGCATGAACGATCCGAATGGAGCAACGTTGTCAGTACTTCTTTTGAAATCCACATATCCAGGCTTAGATCTATCCTCGGCAATGAAGTAAGGGTATCTGATAATTTCAGGAACGATGACTTTACGCTGTAATTTTTGTGAGTGTCCCTTATCGTCCCAAATGTATTTTTTTAAACAGATGGGAATGATTGGTCTCTTGTTGCCAAATCGTCTGTCAAAATCGGATGGAAATTCTGATGAATTTAGATTTGGCGATAATCCATCCGTTGATTCATAGGTTTTAATCCTTGATATCCTTCTATAAATTTCTTCGTGATTCTCTGGTTTCAGCTTGACACTTGGGTCTGTGTAGTATGGTAAGAGCTGTAGAAACATCCATGCTGGTAATGCAACCTCGTTGTTGGAAACCGACGATTCGCGTCTGGTCAGTTTGGATGGATTTTGAACCTGAACGTTATTCAAGGCACTTGCAATTGTAGAAGATCTTGTCCTTGATGCCTCTATCCTCTCTGCAACTTTTGTGATAGCGCCAGCAGTTCCAGATTTCTCCGTGAGATTATCATCCGCACCGCTTATGGTTGAATTGCTGAGTTGTGTAAAAAGATCAGCAGAGTTTGTAGTCATGACTTCCAAGTGAGAAACAGTTGTCTTGACTCCATCGATTGATTCATACAGCGAACCTTCTCCACCTGCATCTGTCTGAGTCAAGATTCCCATTTTTTCATACTGGGACAGATCTTCTTTATCAGGTTGAAGCATAATTGGTTTCTCCAGTGTTTTCCTTCTTTCTAGATGTCTTCTCACGGTGATACTATTGTTGAAGTATGAGTTAAGGCATTCTTCCAATAAAATTGGAGGCTCTTCGATATGTTCCACTGCTGGGGTTTCCTTATCTTCGGCAATCATCGAGTCTGCCTTTTCAGACGGCACAGATATAAGTAATGCTCTTTCTTCTATCAATCTAAGATCATCACTGATGTTGAGTTTACCAGCATGGATGATATCCAATTTAATCGTGAGCAGGGGTAACGACAATGATTCGGCCAAAAATTCAAAAAGTTGCAATGCGTCCTGTTGTTTGTGGCTCATGGTCAAGTCACATCCCAAAGAATCCAACACTATGCAGAGCTGCTTCATGATTGATGTTGGAATATACTCTCCACCTCTGATCAAGTTAACGATGAACCTTAGCATAATCTTCAACTCGCCCACTTCTTGTTGTAATTCTGGAGATAACCGGGGATCCTGATGGCAATCAAGTAAGAAATCAAAAGAAGAGCTAGAGTAGAAAATAGCCACCAACAGAGCGTCCATGTAGCACATGACGTTTCTCCAATTGTCCATTCCAACCAACTCAACTTCGCTCGATTTGGCGTATGTTTGTCTATATTTGTAGTGTCCTTTGTTCGTTATAAGTTTCCCTTCTTTTGACATTTGCCAGTAGCGATACATGAAGTACAAACTATTAACGTTCTTCGGGCTATTGGTGGTCAAGTCGAGGAGTATGATAAGTGTAGACAACAATCTCTGGTTAACCTTTGCTGTACTTTTTGAATTCTCAACGTGCGATATTACTTGGCTGGTCGCCTTGAGCAGTTTGTTTTGGTCTGTCGTTAGCTTTATGGGGTACTTCTTCGGATCTCTTGGATCAAAGAGCAAGCACCCTACATATTCGGGGTTGACTTTCATTCTGAATGTATGCTTTTCAACGTATGTGATGCTCGACGGTATTGACGCGGGGAACGAGCGCTTTAGCTGTTAGGTGGTGGTGAAGTATGACTATTACCTTGTTGAGCTTCGACTTGAAAGCTTCCTTCCCTGGTGAACCAAACGACTTAATGGGTATACAGTCAGAGGACAGATGGGATGATATGTATGTATGTAATTGCGGTGGGTACAGGAGAAAGACAGAGAGATGCAGTTAGTTGTCAGCCGTGCTTGGTAAGCATAAGTAATGTGAATTGATGTGTAGACCTCGTCCAGGATATATAATTATGTTCAATTTGAAGTCCAATTGTTCAATGGATCCTGTCAATCATCAACTTGTGGGCAAACAAACTGCTGGATTGGAAGAGCGCAGAACAGAACATGTCTTTCTATCAGTAAAGGATAGTTGTGGTTTACGTTTACGAGTGTGTTGTGAGTGTCTGGGTAAAGTGTATGCATAATCATTATAGATATAAAAGAAGCACTACACATACATATCCACCGAGAACGCAACCAACCCAACGCCTGTTGAAGGGGGTCCCTACCCTGTCTCGCCGGTGAGCGCTCCGGGTCGTACCGGGCACAGTTCAGGCAAATACGGATAAAGAGACGGGCGATTGCTTGGGGATATATCGACACGTGACCATAATATAGTGTGTGTGCTTACACTGCCCTGATGGGAGGTTTGCAAATAAACATCCATTTCGCTTATAAAATAAAGGATAAAGAAACATACAAGGCCAAGTTAGTGTTTATAGCACATCCCTGACATCAGATCACTACCATGAAACATCACCCGCATTATGCATGGCGGTGGTATTTCTACTCGCCTCCTTCTTTCTCGTCTTCAGCCTAGTGAAGAAAGCCTAGTTCCATGGTTGGTGCATCATTTTCCACATTGGACATATCCACAGTTTGCTGGTTACTGGCAGAGTTTAATATGATGGGTAATAACTTGGATTTTGGAGAATTTTGTGGTCTGGTTAGTGGGGCTTCGTTCCAAGGGCTAGAATGTTCGCTTTTAACAAATATTGCAGGTTGTAGATGGAAGCCAACTAGTTTTCTGATTGCTTCGTTATAGTCCAAAGATTCAATAGGGTTTAATAACGGACTTACAAACTCTTTTTCGGCTGATAACTGAGCCTTTGGGCACTCCAGGAAACTTTCGAATGACAATGTCATCTTATCCGTTGATAATGTAGGCAGTAACAATAGCGACGAAGTGGAGGAAGATGAGGATGTGGGGTCGACTGGAAATAGAGATGAAAATGTGTGGTCGACTGGAAATAGAGATGCAGAGGCACTAAGAATTGCTTCTAATTCTTCAACAGTATATAAGCTTAGTTCTTGGATTGATTGAATCATTTGTTGCAGTGTAGGTCTGGGGAAAGCTATGGCGGAGTGGAGTATAGGTTAACCAAGTAAGCAGATACGGTACCAATTGACTCCAGAGAATACAAAGCCAGGCCGATATGAGTCTTATATAATTTTGAGTGTTCTTATCAGATCTTACATTTATTAGGCAATTGATATGTTCTGATCCCTTTTTTATACTATTTGCCCCCGTTTTGAAAAATTCCCCCATTTACACAGCCCTACAATTTTGCCCCTGGTGCAGAGCCGCATCCAGAGCCGCAGGAAGACGGGAGCTGGGGGCGCAACTTCGGTGCTACCAAATTCAATCGCTGAGGTGAAAGCAAGGGTCAGCTTTCGAATTACTGATACATGGGGTTAGAAATAACAATCATTGATAAACAAATACACATAAATCATTAGTTAGCAGAATACAGATTCATAGAAATAGCGTAAAAAGAACGAGATTCAACACTCACACTTCCAAAACTCAACCAACTGCTTCCCTCTCCAACTCATAGATAATCCACACCAACTTTCAATATCTTTCAACAAACCTAGAATGGTAGCATGTTCATGAGTGGAGCTGATCAATTTACCAGCAATCCAAATACCTTGCAAGGACAACAACTGACATCCAGAGTTCCGTCTGGTTTCATTCTTCATATTGCAAAGATTGATACCCATGATTTGCTTTGCATGCCAAATCTGAGACTTGGAAGTGAGGCTGGATGCATAACCTGGAGATCTGCTAGAAGAAATAGAAGACGGAATGGACATTGGCTCCGAGGATGACGAAGTTGCACTTGGGAATAGAGATGAGGATAACGAGGAGTTCAATGAATCTTCCAGCGTCTTTGAAACTTTATCATTAGAGTCGGCTCCCTTTGGAGTCGATGAAATTTGGCCTGGAGTAGTAGCAGTTGCAGCAATCGCGGTGCTGGCACCAGTAGCAACAGACGATTGACGATGTTGAATATTTGGTATTTTGAATGATCTAGGCTTGTTCTGGAGCATCACTATACAGCTTAGGTGGAACAATTGATTGGCAGAAATGGCATTTGGATTGGAGTATAAACTCTCTGGAAATGAGTCATCTCTCTTAAAGGTGAAACAACTTCTCATATGGTTAGGTCTATTCACCTCCCATTGGTAAAGGCTTTCCCAAAGAGATGCCCAATCCTGGTCAAAGCTGGCTTCATTTGAGCTGATCAACTCCATCACCTTAGCAGTTAGTAGAAGCATTGATTGAAACTCATTTTCAACCAACTTCAAACCTTCAGACCAGCCCATAGTATCTGTATCTGTATTCTTAAACCATTCAGAAACTGGGATAATGATGGAAGCATCTCCCACTGAGCAACAGCCAATATCAAGCGACACGAAACTCCAAAACAACGATTTTTCAATCGTGCTTTCAGAAGCAGCACTAATGTTGCACGCTCTAAACAACGCACCACAATTTTCCAGACGTTCCCTCCATGAGTCAGGATCGGTACTAATGATCTCAAAGTAACTCAATAACAAGCAAGTCGTAAGAACATAAACCATATCCTTAGTGGAATTCAGACTAAGCGATAACTGTTGCAAAGAGTAACTGTAAAACTGTAACGTTTTATCTCCAGTATAAGTAGCACTCACCCTTTCCAAATGTCTCGAAGACAAAGCTAGCACGGCATACTGTAACGCTGGAAATGTCTCAGCCATGAGTGGAATCTCAGTGGCAAATGCATTTTCAGAACTAGCAGACTTGTCAAGCATGAAACTAATCTCATCAACATAGTTATCCATCAACAACATCATTTCAGAGTTGCTTATTCTAGGGATCTCCATCGTTGATTTATCCGCAAAAAACTCAAAGATGTTCTCATTGTTAGGCAACTTGTTCTTCGACCTGGTATCCTTGGTAGCAGCAACCAGACACATAAAATCCTTCAACGTGTTTGGCAAGTCGTAATAGGCTGGTGATGCTTTGTTTGTACAGTCGTACATGTGGGACTCTTTCAATGTGGATGGTCCAACAGCACCACTTCCATTCTTTCCAAGTCCACTACTCAAATCGGCAAATGAATAACGATGTTCAAAGTCGGCAACCTTCTTATTCAATGACATCTCTGACGTTGTCGAGGAAGTGGAGGAGGCTGTATTTTTCCTGCTACCGTCGCCGTTGCTACCACCACCTGCACCTAATCCATTCATGCTCGTCGAACTCAAGCTTGCCAAGTTCAAGTAGTCAAATGTACCCAAATTGAAACTTGGAGTCCTTGTTAGGGTTGTGGAGAGTTGGGCATTACTGATGGATGATGGAGTCTGTAGATGCTGAAGTTGGGGCGTTTGTAAAACGCTTTCTTGTGTGGTTATTTGATCTGACATTGAAGATTTACCAGTGCCAGCACTGGTTGAGGTTGAAGATGGCAGATCTTGAAAAGAGTTGAACAATCCAGATAGTGGGGAGTCAGCCTTATCAACAATCGAGTAGTTGATATTATAAGCAGAATCTTTATATTCACTCTTTCTTGTATACCCATCAAAAGCGCTAAGGAGCTGACTGGTTGTTTCCGGAACGAACGTTGTCTTTCTCCTTTTCATCTGATGGTCGATTTGAAGGTCGCCATTGCTTGTTGAAGTAATTTGATCCATCATCAGGTCAGAGTAATCCAATGAATGGCGAGCAGGTTTCAAGTCTGAACCCAAGTGATACTCTAGAGATGTCAAATTGTCAGCAGTGATCGAGACAGCTGGTGAATCTTCAAGCTTAGAAGGGCTGGCTATCATATCGCCAATTGTTTCCCCATGTGATGAAAATTTCGGACGTGAATGTTTTGACTGGAAGCAAAAGTCTTTGAAAGAGTTGTTGACAAATACATTCTTCTTCACCTCTTCTGGCCAAACACATTCCAACTTTTTCAAAGTACAAAACTCACATTTTGGTCTGGTTTCATCGCATTTTTTATGTTTCCTTCTGCATGTTAGGCATCCTGTTCTGACCCTTCTCTTTGCAGGAGGGGTTTCCTTTTTTGGCTTGGGAACACGTCCTCTTTTTGAATGCCTTGGTAGAGTTTTTGATGAGGAGGAGGAGGAGGAGGCTGATGACGAATCAATCTCTTTGGTGGTTGTAGATTGGATGTCAATGGGAACATTTGAAGAATCTTTTGGTTCTTCTTTTATTAATGCTGAAGATACCATGTTTAGTAATGAAGTAGCAAAGTAGTGGTTGGCTTTGAAACAGTTCTGGTGTTGATTTGAAGAGAGTCACGAGGTCAATATAGTTCGGGAACGTCTGGTAGAGATTTGGACGTTTTCATAGTAGAGTTAGGTAGGTGCCTAGAATGTTGAAAAAGAGGGTGAGCAGAGGCATACATATAAATAAACGCACCGGAGTAGTTTCAAAGATGTGGGGAATTCAGGGGGTGTGTGACAGTTCTAGTTTCGGAGACGGAGCTGAGGCATGTTGGAGGAGGAGGTTTTTTGGAAGCCAACAACAATTTACTGGAAAAAAAAATCTTTCTTCTGATACAGGGGTGTGTAACAAGTGTGTGTGTTTGTTGTCCTCGATATGGCTTGTATGTGACATCGGCGCAAGTCTCAAACAGGTGAGGAGCCGGCATATAAACTATATGTATGGGGAGGAGAGGGAGGGGATTGGGAGGGGAGGGTGACATCATAACAATAGACCTGCCTATTGTTTAGTGTTGCCGCACAATGCATGGTAAACGGGGTTAAAAGCTGGAGTGGGGGTGCGTTTTTGTGAACCTATCGGATGTTTCTCCAGACGGTGAAGATGTTGGTTTTTAATTGGAATTGTGTCCTGTTCTTGGGTTTTTAAAGACCAGTGCAGTTGTTCTAAACCTATAGGATGGAGGACTGCAACCACCGCCTCCATCGGCCACATTGAACGTTTATCATTTGCTTTTCTAATTGATGGATATCCTCTGTTTCTTGTACACTCCTTCATTCATTCAATACATTTGGCGCTTTGGATTTGGTTGAGTTCCCTCTATTAGCCTCTAACAGATTCAGCTGGTAACATTGAAAATAATGGTAGTATACTCGGCATCCGTAAAGAGTCCGTTAGTCAGAAACTTATGGAGTTCTACACTTAACTGTTCTTTCTAGTCCTGCGTGTGTGCCTCCAGCCACCGTACCAGTTTTGGCACGCACCTCCCTGGGGCTTGGGCTATGTATGTATGGGGACATGGGGCTGAAACCATCAGGGGAAAATAAACTATCTTTGATTCAATAGCAATATTTTCTCTTTTGCCTAAACTGCAACAACACAGAGTCATCTAGGATTTCCAATCTTTTAGAGGACACCCCCTCCCCTCTTGAAATTACCCATTTCCATTTCTTTGAACAGATGTACGTGGGAACGTGATGAGAGGGGACGGGACAGTACAGAACGGGACGGGACATTACGGAATCGATGATGGGGCACCTCGCCAACAACTACTTGGATGCTTCGGGTTAGATGTTGATTTTTAATTATGATGATCTAGAATACTCAGTTCATGCTGCAAATTGGAGAATCAGAAGCAGTATCTTATGAGCGCTTTGCTCTTACAGTTTCAAGTCAAACTGAAAATTTAACCTCAGGTCTATTTACATCGTATTATAGTGTATTACATACTAGTCATCACTCCAAACTGAAACCAACTAATTGGCTTGGTACTGCTGGTCTGTACCATCCTCAAAAACCAAAAAGCCAGCGTCTCTCTCTGTCTCTGTCTCTCTGTCTCTGTCTCTCTTTCTCTTTCTATCACTCTAAATTGCCTCTCCACCACCATCACAGGATTGATCAACATTTTTCTATCTCACCCCTCAGCATGTCATTCCCCAAATAACATTCCTGGGGAATCCAAGCGTTGGGGCTTTTCAGCCTGTGAATTATTCATCTCCATCTTCTCCACACAGTGGTGGCTCACCAGACACCCCCAGTGGTTCTGACACTAGCCCCTCTATATGGGGTTACACGTATACCATTGCGTGCAGAACGGAAGATGGATTAAGGATTAGATCCGATCAATATAATTTGACAGTTTATGAGCTCCGGCATCAGGGTTCGACCAATGAATTGAAACGGTTGGCTTTGTTCCGTTTGTTTTTGCATGCTTCGACGCTTTGTGAAACTTTGTTTTAGCTCGATCTGCAACCTTGGATCGTTAATATGTGTACGTATCATTTTGGACGAGTGGAAAATGCAGGTAGGTAATCACAGTTGTTTGTTTTTTGTCCAATTGTGACTGTTTTTTGTTGACAATTGGTAATTAGTGAATACAGTACAGCTTCTTTGGTTGCTAGGCTATAAACCTGGGGTAATGTAAACATCTGAAACTGTTGGAGAAAAACATCGTTATGCTGCCTAACTGACTCACTGCACAGCTGAAACTAGAAACTAATCACTTGCCAGATAGACGGATTAGTTAGGTCTACAGCTGAATCTGTCTGCTCTACTCCTGGTCATTCTTTGAGTCCATTTCAATCTTGAAGAAGAACTAGTCACCAAAAGAAATGCTGAATACGGCTGATCGTTACTAAACGTCACTAAACGTTTTGGGACCTGAAATTTTCCCGTTGATTGTTTGGATTGAATCACAACACCTTCCGTTTGTCCATCAAAAAAGTATAAACATTGAAGATCTTAACTTTGATTTTCTTCTCAACAGTTTTTTCTCTTCCAAGGCCATGTTCCACTGCATGTTGAAGTCTATTTAATCGGAAATTGGTGATAAGCTTCTACGTAGCCATAAATTAATAAAAGAGATACGCACTTACCATCTCTAAACGGACTCAATCCAAATTAAAGACATGAGGTGGTTTGGTTGCGTAGAGTAGAGTCCAACTGTGATGATGCAACAATCTCTTTCCAAACAGTTGTCATCTAGCGAACGGGAGCCAGTTGCTTGCACACATGAACCTGAGCCGCACGCCTATCAGATTTTTTTCAAGAAGAATAAACCAGTTTTCACTTTTTCTCGAAGTTTAATTGGTCGTGTTTTTGCTAAAATGTGGGGTAAATAATAGCAAAATATGCGCCTTTCGAAAGAAAAAACACCGCCTCAGAATTTTTCACCGCTGTGGGGCGGCCCGTCTTAATGTGATGCCTCTCCTCTCTCTCAGTGTGAGTTACTGTTATGATTGGTCTTGTTACTGCTATCTTTTTGAAACGTCATATATGCTGCACTTCCATTGGGTTTTTAAGCGTTTATTCATGTTGTGTTTTGCTACCAACAGCTCAGTCGTTGAAAGATTACCTTTTTGGGATCCATCGAGGTTTAGAGATGAATTCTAACAGAATGTCGTAGATTATTAGTATTTTTGTATACCCATACCCCTCACTCTCTTCCTTTTCCTTCCTCACCAATGGGATGAGAAGTCTCTCGCACAATAAAACATTAGATAGGATTACATTGCAAATTATCAGACTCATTTTTCTATTAATAAGAAATCAGCTCAGAATGGAGTCTTAGCCATCCATCGCCCATAACCTTGTAAGACGGGCATTAATGATAGCATGCATGGTATAGATCAATCAATCAATCAATCAATCAATCATTGTAAAATATGGGGTAGAGGCGGCTTTTACAATGGTTACATTAATGTCTTGGGCCGACATTTCAGCCATTGGCATCATCCACGTTAAACCCACGCACGGTGTTTCTCTGTGAATGTTGTTGCGGCTGATGATAGACTTCATTCTCCCCGTTTGAGCACCCCCGATTGCAAAACTTCACCCACTCAATGCTTTTCCGCCCCAATTAAGGTGTTTAGACGAAAATAGACATGATATCTGTTCCTATTGGGTGCATACCCCACGGAGTTTATAAATCTTACAATTGGATGAAGCGTACGTAGTTCGATCTTAGTAAAAGCCGCAGCTGACTATGAATGTTGAACTTTTTCACTCTTCGATCAAGCTTGAGGTCATCAATCTGAAACGATACCAAATTTTCCTCATGCAACACGGGTGTCTCCACCCTTCCTATTTGTTTTTTCGTGGCAGTAGCCGCCAGCTTCAGCAAACTTATCTCTCGCCACCTTGGGAGCAAAAGGAGTACGTACGCTTTTCTGATTTAGAAAAAGTGCGGAGAAACGGGGGATCTGTAAGCAAGTGGAACATCATATCACTGATACTAAGACCGCCCGCCCATTAGATGAAAGACTCTGCCTTTTCAGTTTCTTTCAGTTCAGCGTACTCGCTATTGATTTTTCAACAAAGTCCTGAGCTTATACCCCAGTAGTTGTAAAAATCTATCATTGCTCAAAGTTTGGCTTCCATCAAGCCAAAACAGTAACTTGCATCTTTTATTTTAGATACAGTAAAGTAAAACCAATCGGAAGAAAACTCATAATAAACCTATTGATATGTGAAATAACGAAGGAAAAACAAAGAACTTGAATCAAAGAAATTGAAGAGTAAAAGGTGAACGTGAGTGTCAGTCCGGAAAAAGCAAGCCTCATCATGGAAAAAGACACAATTATAAAAAGAACCACATGATCTAAAAAATTTCAGGATAAATTATTGGATCAACCAAGTAAGAGAAGAGAAAAGAGGGAAAGTATATAGCAATCATCATCATCATCATCGTCATCATAATGTTAAGCTCATTTTCATTTCACTTACAACTTGTTAACCTTGTGGTGGTTTGGCTTCTCCTTCAAGTCCAAGAAATCGTGCAATAACAATGGATCACTCTTACAAGCCTTGACATAAGCTTCAACCTTCTTAGCAATGGTGTTAGGGTTGAAACCAAAGTACTCGTAAATGACATCAGGTGGAAGAGACTTACCGTAGGTGTTCATGCAGTAGGCGGCAGTGGCATATTTCTCCCAACCAAATGCGACATGAGCATCGACAACGACCGTTGGAACCTGCTTACCATCCTTTCTCAAGATGGATCTTCTATAACCTAGAGATTGCTCATCAAACAAGCTACCACATGGGATCGACAAAACTCTAACCTTGAAGCCTCTTCTGGATAATATCTGAGCAGCCTTGTAAGCAAATTCCATCTCGGCACCAGCACCAATCAATTGAACATCAGCATCTTCAGCATCTTCCAAGATGTAACCGCCCCTCTTGACCTTTTCGGCAGATGATAATCCAGGGTATTGCAAAACCTCATTTCTTGACAAGGACAAAATCGAAGTATTGTTTGTCTCGACAGCCTTTTCAAACAACCCCAAAACTTCAGCAGAATCAATTGGTCTCATGTAGTAAACATTTATCATAGCTTTGAACAAGACTGGAGATTCAACAGGTTGATGGGTTGGACCATTCTCACCTTCATTGATGGAATCATGAGTACCAATATGAATAGTCTTCAACTCTTGCAAACCAGCCATTCTGATAGCAGGAGCAGCATACAAGTAAAACATGAAAAAGGTTGAAGTGATTGGCAAAAAGGTACCTTTGTTAAAGGCAGCCAAACCATTAGCTATTGCACACATGGCATGTTCTCTGATACCAAATTCAATGTATCTACCCGAATAATCACCGTCCAAACCAGTACCAGTTTTCAAGGATGGATCTTGGAAATAGGTGACACCAGGCCACTGTAGGTTGACAGAAACGGATAAATCTGCACAACCTGCTATAACACCTGGAACATTCTTACCAAACGATCTAACCAATTCTCTAGCTGCTGCTCTGGTTGGCTTGTCGCCGGTAAAGTCTTGTGCTGGCAAGAATGACTTCCAGTTCTTTGGCAATTCACCTCTAACTCTCGTTTGGAATTCGGCAGCGAGTTCAGGGTACTCTTTGGAATAGGCTGCAACCAGTGCTTTCCAATCGGCAACCAACTTGTCACCTTCGGATGGCTTCTCTGCAAAGAAATCGTAAACCTCCTTTGGAACAACAAACTTGTCACCTGGGTTGAAACCATAGGCACGCTTGACTGCTCTAACGTTCTCTTCACCAGGAGAATTACCATGAGCAGAATGATGGTTTTCAAAAGCAGCATCGGCACCAATTGTGGTTCTGCAGTTGATCAATGTTGGTCTTGCATTTTCAGCCTGTGCGTATTCCAAAGCCTTGACAATGGTGGCAACATCCTGAGATGCATTGGCAACTTCGATAACGTTCCAGTTACAAGCCTTGAACTTTGCGGAGATGTCTTCGGTGTTGGCAATATCAACAGAACCATCGGCACAGATCTGATTGTTGTCGTACAGGACAATCAAGTTGTTCAATCCCAAGTGACCGGCCAAAGAGATGGCTTCCAAAGCAGGACCTTCTTGTAGGCATGCATCACCAACGATACAATAAGTCTTATTGTTGACAATTTCAAAGCCTGGCTTGTTGTATGTAGCACCCAAATTTTTAGAACCAATGGCCAAACCGACAGAGTTGGCAATACCTTGACCCAAAGGACCAGTGGTGACTTCAACAGCATCATTCTCTATCTCTGGATGACCTGGACATAGAGAGTTGAAGGAGGTTGAATGGTAAGATTTTAGTTGTTCCATAGTCATCGATTTCAAACCGGTAAAGTGTTGAAAGACATACTGGAGCAAACAAACGTGACCGTTAGACAGGACAAATCTATCCCTGTTGAACCAAGTTGGATCGTTTGGAGCATACTTCATGGTGTATTTCCATAGAGCAATACCCAATGCCATACCACCCATGGCGGAACCTGGGTGGCCACCGTCGAATTGTTGGACGATATCCAAAACTAGGGTTCTACCATACTTGATCACTTGCTCGTGTTCGTAGTCGTTCTTTGAAACAGCTCTTGCGATTCTCATTGTATTGTTTGTTGATTTTTGTGCGTTGTTGTGAGGTAGTAGTGATGCTGGTCAGTCAAGAATTGAGATGTTTCTATGTTATTAACCAAGTGTACTAACTATAGAGATTGAAAAAAAGTCTGATCAGAACATGTTTGGATTGGTCAAGATAAGGATGGGATCTGTGGGATATTTATAATGTGAGATAGTCAGCTTTGAGGAAAAAGTGCCAAAAAAGGGAGGGGAGTGTTTCCAGTAGAGTCACATTGGATGTTTACCAATATCAATAGTCTAATGTTGTCGGTTAATCGATTGGTGGGGGGAGAGGGAGGTGATCCGTATAGTATGGCTTGTGGCTGGAGTGTCATCTTTAGCCTGGATACATCCGTCCAATCAATCAATTGATTGGGGGAGGAAAGAGGCTGTTGATTGTTAGTGATATTGTCAAAAAGCTGGGGTCAACTTTCAAAGATGTGTATCTACACACCGGCAGCACCCCCCTCCTTCCTATTCCTATTCCTCTTCCTATTCCACTCCCTTCAAAGGCTTCGGCTTCCATGCGGCGGGCATATGTATCCCCTGTGCGGCTCATCTATATTTTTTTTTCACCCCCAACTATCTATAGGCTATTTTTACTCCATTCTTTCACCAAAGTTCAACACTTTTTGGATAGAATAGAATACCCACATCCAAACACAAACAAAACGTTCACTCACTGCTTCCCATCAACATCGTCATCATCCATCACCTGGCTGGTGAGTGCTCAAGTTAGCCCACCAATCTCAGACCCGTAGTTGTTTCCTACTGTATTTCTCACACCCCTCCATCCGTGCAGAGATATGCATCATACTTCGGTTAGTTGATAAGCTAAACCTCTCTTTAAGCTTCCGTGCTGTCAGTCCAATAGGATCGTATATACAGTCATTGCCTTACACTGCACTCACGGAATAAGAAAGCACACGTTCGATTGGTTTAGATTCAAGCGTTGATTCATTCATGGGCAAACGGGCAAACGGCTGAAGCTGAAAGAAACTACGGGCTATCTACCTAATCTGAAGAAGAAGATGTGGAGAAACAAACGCGCAAACGACCCCCGTCAATGTTTTTGGTTCAGTTGTTTTTGCTTGGATTGACTCGTTTGAGATTGACTTTGTAGGAAGTGTGTGTAATTGCTTGCTTGCTTGCTTGTACCTTCATTCATTACCAATGATGGCCATCAACCAAACAGTAACCATCGAATGCTTTCTAGCTTCCATTCAGGCTGTGCAAAATAGCTGATGTACGCTCATCTCCTCTTATTCTAAAAAATGATAGAGCTCAGCGCCATAATGATCACCATCACGGGCATCACCAGCTAATCAATCCCCTGTTTCGGAACTGCCAGGGATTATATTCATTCCAAAACAAACCTATCCAGTCGAAAGACCCTCTTCTTAAATACACAACCCAGTCAATTGAAGACTGCAATTTGATCCAATTAACTCAATTGAGTAGTGAGATCACCATTCTATATATACACACAACACAACCAAAAATGTCATGGTCGGGATTCAAAAAGGCCGTGAACAGGGCAGGAGGTCACGTCATAATGAGAACGAACAAATCGGCAACGGCAACAGTCGATGAAGAATTCGACTTACAGGAGGCCAATTTTGAAAAGATTGAAGCATTTACAACGGAATTGAACGATGAACTTTCGCAGTTTGTGTCTAACTTTGAGAATCTCGTTGAGGTGCAGTTTAACCTTTGCAAAACGTTGGATTCTTTCTATGGTGATTATAGTTTCGATTTGAAAAGGGACAAGAAGAACCTTGAAAATTTGGCCGATTCAACCGCGCATGAAATTGATCAGTCTAATGGCGATACAAACGTTAGAGACGGTGGTGGTCATATTAATGATGATGATACAAACGTTAGAGATGGAATATCGTTGAACTCTTTAAAGATGTGTAACGAGATCAAAGAGACCATCCTGCCTGATCTATTGGTACCTTTAAACACAACGGTTTTAGAACCAATCAATGAACTGAAGGCGTACAATGAAGAAATAAGCAAGCTGATCAAGAAAAGAGGAAGAAAAAAAGTTGATTATGATATTCTCAAGTTTAAACTTCAAAAATTACAGAACGAATTTGACCTTTTGGAATTCCAAGTGAGAGAACAAAATGCCAATGATAGAAAGGATCAATTGATGGAAAGTTTGGATAGATTGAACAAGTTGAAAAAAGAGTTTGGTGTTTCGGAGACGATATATACAGATATCAATGGAAGGTTAAAGACCGAGATTGAACAGTTCATATCGCTGAGGTTGTCATTGATCGATCCAACGTTTGAGAGTTTTATCAAGATACAATTGAAGCTTTATGATGGTATCTATAGGTTGATGGAGGATAACCATGAACTGGCATTGGATGCCATGAGTGTCCAGGAGTACCATGAGGAACGAATCAATGAAAGGTTGGATGAGATTCTACTCAAGATGAAAAGTTTGGATATCAAAAGTTTATAGGTACGTACTTATGGATTGGATTGGTTATGGTTTGATGGGATATGGGATATGGGAAATAAAAAGCAATATTAATAATAATAATAATATTAGTAATAATGAATGGTCATTGATTCACTTCACGTTGGAAATCTCTATATAACCATAAATGTATGTGGTGTGCTGGTACCCAAGGCTCGCCCACCTTTTCAAACCTCCTCGGCAAAAATAAATTCCTTCAACTCCTTGTATGCCTTGTCCAAATCATCATTGACGATGATCTTATCATGGGCACCTGTCTCTGCATATGCCAACTCAGAAGAAGCAGCAGCAATTCTCTTTTCGATGCTCTCCGGAGTCTCGGTACCTCTAGATTCTAGTCTAGACCTTAACTCTTCGATAGAAGGTGGAGCAACAAAGAGGTATCTGGCATTCAAATCCGTCTTCTTGACCAATTTGACACCTTGCATATCAATGTCCAAGATGCAGGTCTTCTTCATAACATCAGCAACATCACTCACAGCTTTTTTGGTGGTGCCGTAGTAGTTTCCTGAGAATTGTGCCCATTCGACAAACTTGTCATCTTCAATGAGTTTCTTGAATTGGTCCACAGTGCAGAAGTTGTAGTCGACACCATCTTTCTCGCCTTGTCTTGGCTGTCTCGTTGTGTTTGAGACTGAGAATCCAAAGTTTGATGGATACTCTGCAAAGAGCTTCTTTAGCAAAGTTGATTTGCCTGTTCCCGAAGGACCTGAAAGAACGATAGGACGACCAGGCATTGTTGAATATATACACTATTGATAGAGACGACTATTGAGCGGTATGCTGGATGTTACAGTTGCTGTCAAACGGATGGTGGATGAAAACTATTAGCGAGTGTATTTAAATATATATATAAGAATAAGAAATCCAAACAGAAAGAAGTCACGAAACACGTTTTTCGTTGATTATCAAAAAAAGACGTGAAATCTTGAAAGTGGCCACGCATCTTTTCTTATGTAATGTCTTATGTAACATTGTATAACCCCCTTCAAAGCCACCTCACCTCAAAAGCACACTCAACACACACTCGCAAGACAAACAAACACTTTACAACAATAGAACAATCATCCCCTTTTGCCTAATGCTACTACTATTAAACCAGATTGATCAGAGTTCTTCAATATCACAATTTAATCCATCCATCCATCCTCTTTGTCTCTGTTGCAAAGGAACAGACAATCAGAAGTAGCGACAGTCACCACCATAGGAAAGTCCATTTCTAACAGACTTCCCACCGAAGACAAAACAAGACAAACAATACAAGCGGTATACAGCTCACACTGGAACGCTAAAGCATCCATCATACAGACTCACAGTTTCCCTTTTGCAATAATAAAGCGCGGCAATTGCACAATCGATCAACTAATACACGTACACGAAGACTCACACAGCATTTCACTACTTATCTCTCTGTTTTCAATCATTTGAATCATACCATACCACAACAGCTAAAAACAATGGGCTCGGTGCTTATAAAATCAACAGTTTACCTCGCCAAGAGGGGTGTCTTTGGTTCAACAGCAGCAAGTATAGTAGGAGCAGGAGCATCTGCAGATGACGGCGTCGCTTCGGGAGGCAATGGAGACATCATAGATCCAATCGATGAAGAACCGGTTGATGATAGTCCCGATGTTGGACTACCCGATGATAACAACCTTGACGAGTCAAATCCAGTCGCTGAGGAGATCTTTTCATCTTGGGCATTGTTCATTGTACTGTTCTTACTCTGCTCGGCATTGTGGTCGTCCTACTATCTACAACAGAAGCGAATCAAGGCTATCCATGAGACAGTCTTATCCATCTTTTACGGGATGGTTGTCGGGTTGATCATTAGGGTTAGTCCTGGTCATTACATCCAGGATGCAGTCAAGTTTAATTCTGGTTACTTCTTCAACATTTTGTTGCCTCCGATCATCTTGAATTCTGGATACGAGTTGCATCAGGCTAATTTTTTTAGAAACATTGGGTCCATCTTGACGTTTGCCATCCCTGGTACATTTATTAGTGCCTTGGTTATTGGTATAATATTGTTCATTTACACAAAGTTAGGATTCGAAAGTATCGGTATGTCCTTCGTTGATGCATTGGCAGTTGGTGCAACTCTATCGGCAACTGATCCAGTCACCATTCTTTCCATCTTCAATTCTTACAAGGTTGATCCTAAGCTTTACACTATCATCTTTGGTGAATCCCTATTGAACGATGCCATCTGTATCGTTATGTTTGAAACCTGTGAGAAATTCCATGGTAAGAAGGCTAAATTCTCAAGTTTCTTTGAAGGTATCGGTCTGTTCATGATGACGTTCACCATTAGCACCTTGATCGGACTAATGATTGGTGTCTTGGTTGCTCTAGTGTTGAAGCATTCTCACATCAGGAGATACCCACAAATTGAAACATGTCTCGTGCTATTGTTTGCATACGAGTCTTACTTCTTCTCCAACGGTTGTCACATGTCAGGTATTGTTTCACTACTATTCTGTGGTATCACCATGAAGCACTATGCCTATTACAACATGTCCAGAAGGACACAGATTGCAACAAAGTATATCTTTCAACTCTTGGCACAACTCTCTGAAAATTTTATCTTCATCTACCTTGGATTATCATTATTCACAGAGGTTGAACTGGTGTTTAAACCGTTACTAATCATCGTTACGTTTATCTCCATCTGTGTTGCAAGATGGGCCGCTGTGTTCCCATTGAGCAAGTTCATCAACTGGTTTGCAAGATCAAGAACGGTCTCAAGCGTTGGAGCAGGTAGAAGCAGCACCTTGGGAGTTGCAACGACAACAATTCAAGATGAAATCCCATACAACTATCAAATGATGCAGTTCTGGGCAGGCCTTAGAGGTGCCGTTGGAGTGGCATTGGCGATGGGACTCCAAGGAGAATCGAAATCTGCATTGATGGCAACAGTGTTAGTCGTTGTTGTCTTGACTGTGATTTTATTCGGTGGTACCACAGCAGGTATGTTGGAAATGTTGAACATCAAGACGGGATGCATAGAAGAAAGTGAAAGCGATGACGAGTTTGATATTGAGGCTCCAAGGATGCCAATTTCATCATCTCTTGGTGGTGGTGGTGCAGTTTACTACAACAAGAGCTCGGGTAAGAGCAATGGGAACAACTACATGATGGCATCTGTCTCTTCCAACAGTCAGTACTCTGATGCCGTTCCTGTTAGATCGAGGAGCTCGTCGCAGGATGACCTCATGATTGATTCTGAGTTCAATGCAGATTTGGAGTTGCCTCCTTCTGCACCTGGTCTCTCAAACTTCCCGACATCCTCGCCACAACAACAGCAAACACAACAGCAGCAACAGCAACAACAAAGTGCTGCTGGTTCTACCGAGGGTGGTTTGGGTGGTTTGAATTTCAGCAATATGATGAGCGTTGAAGAACATGCCAAGTGGTTCACAAACTTTGATGAGAACGTTTTGAAGCCTGTCTTGTTGGACAATCTACCTTCTAAGAACAACTCTACCGATAAAGTATAAAGTTGAGTGTGTTTTTTTTGTTATTTTTTGCTTTTCTTTCCGTGCATCTTCTCTTGTCATTTTATTTCCCTGTTTAAGTAGTCTCTGTTTTTCTCCTATGCTCGTTGGTTTCTTTCTTTTGGTCATTCGGTTTTGGTAGTGGTAGTGAAACACTCCTGGATAGATCCATTACGCATATATAATTACTCGTTATAGTTGATATATAATGAAAGAAAATAACATTCTGTGGTTTCTGTCGTTATTTTTTTTGCTTTCTTTTGACTCACCTCTAAATGATTATAACTATCCTAGCTAGCCAGTTACATCATGGTAACTTTTTCTTCAGGATTTTTCTATTTTCTGTGATATGTTCAATCAATACACCAAGCGGCATTTCCAAAATGATATCAGTACAATAACTCGTGTGTTTTCTTCCACTCAAAACCATGGGGTATGCATACCCAGAACTCCGTCCGTCAGTCAGTCAGTCACTCGGCCATTGCCGGTAGTTTTCCTCCAACCCTATGGATCAATGTAAGATTCATAATGTTGGGATTTTTGCTCCTCCAATGCCAGATCAGTACACCATTTTGCAAATTTGAAAACTTCAGGAGTGAGTATCAGATCGTTCAGTACTGAGTTATACAACAGCACCAAATCGACAAAGTACTTCAGCGTCAACTGATTGATCTCCTCCACTGCATTCAATTCCATCGAACTACTAGTGACGGTTGAAGGCTTCAATGGTGGATTGTTCATGAATTCGGAGGTTGAGGTATAAACGTTCGTCAAGAGATTTAGAGTTTCGGTTAATGTACCCAGCGTGTAATGTTTCCTATCTTCAGACTTGGCATGTATCAGAATTTCAGAGATTGCTATGATTGTGTTACCCAAAATCACCTTGTTTGTTAGTCTCTTGTTGGCTTCACGCGTCAAAGACCTTGCAAATAATTGGTCTCCAAAATTGACGAGTTCATTCACCAAGGGTTGCAGAATGGAAATGTATTTGTTGTCCCTGGTAGTGTTAACCTTGCTGTTGTTTCCTTTAACTGTTGTTCTTTTGTTATTATTCAATGTTGAGTCAATTAGCCTTCTGAAAATTTCCGGTTTAGGAACGGTTTTCAAGAATTTCAATAGTTTCACTTCGAGCGGTGTTGCTGATGGTGGTTTTGATCCCGATCTTGATCCCGAGTATGAAGCTGTTGAAGTTGCAAACAGATGGTCAGGGTTCAGTTTGTTTTCGTTCGTTTGTGATTCTGATGGAAGGGCTTCAGTCTGGTTCAAATCGCTGTCAAACTGTAGTGGCATCTTGTAAGCTCCAGAGTTACCAAATATTGATCTCTCGGTATCCTTCTGTTGTATCTCACTGTTCGATGGAAGGAAAGCCACTGGAAGATCCGACCTTATCGCCTTACATGAGTTTTTAATAACTATTGAGCACTGCTCCAACACCAATGGCCAAGCCACAGCATCTCTATAAAACACTGCCCTATCATTAGAATCCTTCGACTGTGAGAGGTATGCTAATTCTTGGTAGGCGGTCAATCTGACAAATGGATCCTTCATGTACCTTAGTCCGGAAAGAAGAGTCTGAAGAGGATTCTCCGAGTGATAGCTTAAAGGCTTGTTGACGTTTATACAACCAACCATCGAGTATGCATTGTACACCTTGTTCAACGCTTCATTTGTGACTGTAACGAAGAAAGCCGAAACAAACAGCTCAAAGTACAGCCATAGAGAGAACCCTAGTGAGGGAATCTGATGGTTCAAGTTCAATAACCAAATGATTGGAAAAAGAATTACTCTGAAAATGAACTGTCTTGAGGTATAGTAAAGGAAAGGGGCACTCAAAGTGGCAAACCCACTAATGGCTAGCGATTCCTTAAGGATGCTTCTCCATCTCAAGGATTGGAGGTATGGAATTGGCTCAAGTCTATAAATACCAACTTTGAAATTGAGCTTGTTCTTCTCGAGAATCAAGAATTGGGAGGAGTAAACAAGTGTAAGGTACACCACGAAGAACCAGTAGTATATATACTTATCATTGACCAATGGCTTTATCGTCTTTGTAGGACTGTCAACATAGTAGCTGAAGTTTGGTAGCTGTTTGCATATTATTATGTAGATGAAGAAATCAGAAATGGAGTAGGCTGTCAAGCAGGTGACAAAGTTTTGCGAAATGATCTCTCCCAGTATCTGCTGCAACAAGGTCGAGTAGCCTGTTGACTCCACTTTCAATGTGATGTCCCTCGAAAATCTGATCAATATGAATCCGGTATATATGAGCCCAAGTTTGACTGGAAATAGAAAGATGTTTGACTTGAACGGTATGGTGATCATGAAAGTCACCAAGAGTGAGATCAAGAAGGAAAGTCTGCCATGGAACTTAAGTCTTGTATAAAGCACCTTTTCGAACGTCTTTGAGTAGGTATATGGTTTCTTGGGTTTTACTATCCCTGTTGTTCCCATTGCCGGCTTTGAAGAAGTAGCATTAGCAGATGCATTTGCCAGTCTATTCCGCATCTCATAGTTTGTTTGAATATTGTTATTGTGATTGCGATACATGGCTTCCTTTTGTTGTTGTTGTTGTTGGGATAGGAGTTCTGGAGTGGTGAAGGAGAAGCAATGTAGTATTCGCTGTGTCTTGTCTTCTTGCTTCTGCGTTTCAACAATCGTTTTGATTTGCCCTTCCAAGAGAGTGTCACAACATCAACAACAACATGAAAAAGAAAAGAGGAAGAAGACAAGAAGGTTAAGTAACACAGTTCGATTCAGTTGCTTCCTTTGTGATGGATCAACAAAGCTTTCTCGGAGCGTCCCTCTTGTTTCGGAATGGTGCACTACCTTTTGCTTTCGTTTGTTGAGTGTGTCTGTCTGCCAATATTTACACCCGTGTCATATAGAGGCATCTGGGGGGAAAATGCTTTTGGTGTTGAAGTAAAATAAACAGACACACTCTTTAACGCGTTGATTAATAACCTTCAACTTTGCCTCTTTTCCCGGCAAACCGTACGTACAGGTAGAGGTAGATACTACTGAAACAATTTACAGCTAAGAAGACTGGGAAATTACTGAAGGAAAACGAGTTGCTCCCGTTATTCAAAGTCTGATCGAACCTCTGGCTACCTGTTGACGCCACTTCAGCATCACAAGCAAGAGCAGGAGCAGCCAAAATGAGCAATCGCATGTCGTACGACCTATCAGCAAGTAGTGGGGTACATCATCGTCAGTATACCCCTGAAGAGTTGCAAAAGCTAAAGGTAGCACTAGAGAGAAAACTAGGACCAGAGTACATCAGTAACAGGAAAGGGCCAGGTCTCCACAAGATCAACTACTTGGAAGGCTGGAAGGCAATCAACTTGGCCAATGAGGTGTTCGGCCCTAATGGCTGGCGAACAGATGTCAAAAGTTTTCAAGTTGACTACATAGACGAGAAGCAAGGTTCTGTCAGTTTGGGTCTCTCTGCTATCATCAGAGTCACCATTCAGGATGGATCCTACCACGAGGATGTTGGTTACGGGTCCATTGACAACAGCAGGACGAAGAGTAATGCCTTCGACAAGTGCAAGAAGGAAGCCGTCACCGACGGCATGAAGAGATGCTTGAGACAGTTTGGTAACGCAATGGGTAACTGTTTGTACGACAAGGATTACTTGGAAAAAATTGGAAAAGTCAAACCAATACCCATCGATTTCGATGAGGATAGATTGATGAGACGATCCGCGCATGGGACAATGGTGACAACAGAGGCACCCCAACGGGAACTCCAACGACAAACTTTGCCTCCCGCACAACAGCAAGATTCAACTTCATCTGCATCCAGAACAGCATCTAACACCAGCAACGGACTCGATAGCAAAAGCACAACCGAAACAGTCAAAGCTTCAATCGAGGAAAAACAACAATGTGCTTCAAAATTGCAACAGCTGCCAAGGTGTAAGCCATCACAATCATCCCAAAGAGACCCAGATGATTCCTTTGTGTTCAGTGATGACTGGCCAGAAGATATAGCTGATCAGGAAGCTCCGGGATTTGTACCTGATTCAGAACCAGATTTTGACGATGATGACGATGAAGAAGAGTTAAAACCAGAGGAGATTGATGCAATAATTCGCGATTCAAAATTGACATCCCAGGAGAGAGAGCAGAAGCGACAGGTGAGTCAACCGTCAAATGATATTGCAGTTTCCAACGCTACCTCGACATCCACAACAACGCCTTTCAAGATTCCTTTAAATTCGAAAATATTGGAAGAAATCCCATTGGAAAATCCAACAGTTAACATAACTGCAACGCCCGAGAATATTCCACCTGCTGTTTCCTTTGTCCCAGCCAGAGCTGCAGTCATAGTGATGGAAGATCCATCAGCGCAAGAAAATTTGACTTACAACGCTGCATATATTGCCGACAAGATGAAGACTTCAACTAACCAAAGTAAATCCACCCCTATTAAGAGAGCCATGACTACATCCGAGTTCGATAGTAGTGCCAGTGCAAGTACCAGTGCCAGATCAACACCAAGGCTGAAGAGACCAATTGGAGTGCCTCCTCAGGCTCTGCCAAGAAGCAACAAAAGGTTGCACCAGTAAACTTAGAAACAAATGTATGTCTTCTAACTCATCCCCAAACCGCTTCTTCTCTCTCTCTCTGTCTGTTTTTCTATCTCACTTTCTACTTGTATGTGTTCCCCGACTTTTTACTTTAGTACTGCTCCCTCTCTTTTCCTTTCTACCATCTAGCCATGCCCTTATTCATTGAAAACATGTTACGAATCAGACTTTTCTTCTTCTCTTATTATTATTATACATATCCACTCGCCACAACTGCTTGCTTCATTAAGATTCATCAATGAACATCTTGAGCTTCTCCAAAAGTTCAGCCATATCCTCCCCATTAGCGCCCACACCTTCCAAATCGAACCCTGAATCGGACAAACTTCTGGGATCAAACATGACTCCATCCTGTTGCATACGTTGGAATCCGTTTAAAAGTACGCTTGAGCAACATTCGCAATTCTGTATGTGTTCCTGTACGTCAGCTGCAGCTGCTGCTGGAGACTTGGCACCTTTAACGGATAACCCGTTCATGATTGCCATGTGAGCCTGCATTTGGGCATTAAGCCCTTGGATCTTGTCAAAGACGGAGTGTTCTGCGATACTAGTTGTTTTCGTTTTGTCATTGTTGTTGTTGTTGGCCACAATGGAGGGAGTGGTGCTTTGGTGGGTGGATGGGAGTATACCGTTTTTCTCTATTATTCGGGCTACATCTGCACTTGTTATCGATGGCTCTGGTTGGCCAGGCTGTGGGTAGTTCAAGGAAAGAGTTGAACCGTTGGATTCTAATATCGTTGTGAGATCCTCTTTTAAATCTTCAAAGCTCAGTTTGAGCCCGTTATTGGTGTATGGCACAATATCCGTTTCTATTATTAGCTTTTTGAAGTTTTTTGGGAATTTGGAACAGCTGTTGATCAGGTGGCTCAGTGACGGTATTAGGTTTATGGAGCCTTGAATCTTGAGAAACTTGAGGTTTATTGGAAGCTTATTTATATTGAAAAATAGGTTTTCTTTATCCATCCCCATTTTCCCCCATCCACCAAACGTTGTTGAGATTGGCACACCAATCTCAAGAAACTCGATGGAGTTGGATAACTGTATGGGGGATTTTGTTAGGACAGTGCAACCATTGAGCTCCAAAAACTTCAAACTTTTCATTCCCGTCAAGTTCAACTTGGGAAAGCTTGCATTGGAAAGCTTAAGCCTGACAAACTTCGAGTTGGTTGATATGCGTTCATCGATCGTTAAGTTCAAGTAGACAGGTTCCGTCCTTTTAGCCTGAACCGAAACGTCTTTCAAGTTCTTGAAATTTCTCAAAAAATTCGACAGATCTAGATGTTTCTCGCTAACTGGAATTTTTAGTTTTAGTCTCGTAATGATGTTCCTAGTTCTCTTATCATTTAGTACATTGTAAGTCTTCTTGGGCAGCAATTCGATGAGCTCTTGGTATTTTTTCAAGTCAAATTCGGCGATAGAGGAACTCATTATAGTGAGACCTATGCGGTGATGCTATATAGCGACGATGTGATAGGATGGCACTCGAATTAATCTGTCAAAGAGGAAGGGTGATAAATAGGAACGTCCTGACACCCTCTAGGGATTCATTCTTCAACAGGTAACTATCTCAAAAAGATGGTCTGGCCTGTTGGTTGGTTGGGTGGGTAATTTTTCACCTGTGCTCAAGTCAGCACTGCCCTGTTATCTATGCGTGCGTGCGACACAGCCTTTGTAGTGGCTGGGTCAACTTTTCGTATTTTACGAATTATTCTCTGAATTGGCTAATTAGTTGAGGTGTATTAGAGCCCTATATGAATTAATGGATGCGCTTTAGTTGTTTATAGAAGTTAAAACCATTTTTTGTTTAAGGAAAAAAAAGAAAAACAGATTTAGAATGCCATAGCGTCAAATTCAATGGCTTTGTGTGTCATTTCTGCTTTTTCGCAGCTTTTTTATCAAGTTTTTACTTTAGAACAAAGTAACAGATATGCCCTAAAAGTGTCGTTCTTACTGGAGTTAATTGAGTGGTTTCTGTGAGGCCAAAAGGAGGAGCCGAAAATAGGGACACTCGAAAACAGACGCCTAAAAATAAATCACTGAGCCACGCTGCTGTGCCACATATACCCCAATTTTCACAGCCACCACCACGATCAAATCACCTGCTCTGCTAAAATGCTCCATCCGCTACTCAAGTTACTGTAATTGAACTGTCACTATGAGCAGAAGAGCACACCGTTGAGCTGGAACCAGAACCAGTAGCATTATATACTTATATGCTTTCACACTTCTTCAGGACAGTTGATTGCTTGCGTCTAATTGAATCAATTTCCTATACTATATTCTCATATACTATCTCAGCGACATGTTTGAGTCTTTGAAGTCGAAGTACAGCGCACTTCCCAACCTGAGCCACTCGCTGAGCTCGTTGAACAACACATTCTCTCCCACAAGGCTCTTCTTCCAGATCATCATCCTTCAAGTCTTCTACTACATAACAGCAATAATACTTTTCTACCTAACAGCACAACTATCGGGACAGCAGTTTAGCCTCAATTGGTGCTTTTCATGGGAGCTCATATCGCTCGAGAACACTCTTGGTATAACGCTCATAACACTCTGGCTCTTTGACTCCTTATTGAGTGTGATATTCATCACTTTGATCATCGGTAGATCCAAACTAGCGTGGGACTTTGCCGTTACAGTTCACGCGATAAATCTTTGTTTAGTTTGGCTGAACTCCGGCCTTCCAAAGAACTTCTATTGGTGGTTGCTTCAAGTGTGCAGCTGTTGTATCATGATTGCACTAGGGACCTGGACCACGAGGTGGAAAGAATTGAGAGAAACCTTTTTTGATGGTATAGTTGATGCCGAACTAGGACAAAGCAGCATGGTTGATAGTTCTAGTAATGGTGCCGAAGCTGCATTTTTGCATAACGATACGATGAGCAATAGTACCACCTCAGCAACTACACCCGAACCTGGAGAGAGTATTCCAATGAGAGATCTTAAATGATGCTTCCTTGCTTTAGCTCGTGATGGGTTAGCCTATTTGGAATTGTGCAATTTCGGCTCCCTTACTTCAGCTACGAGTGCAAACTAATGCCCCTTATTAATTCATTCTCTCGTAACCAGTTGAAATCAACGTTACATATTCGGCTCTATTTTTTTAGTTCCTATATCGATTATAAGCGTGCTTTTGCATTATCCAGTACTTGTCATATATAGAATACATAGTCTTTTCGAGCATGCATGCTATATCATCACTCTTTTGTCACTCGTGGTATCTGAATTGAGTCAAAACCAAAGTTTTCGTAGGCAACTGCTGAACAGGCGAAGGAATCAACAGCTTGAGTTTACCCTTTGTGTCATCGCAATGTAAAACATAACAAAAACCCAACGTGCTGTTACTGGTGACGGATTCAATCAACTTTCCATCTTCCTCAATCCTATTCAAAAACTTTCCAATTTCTACGTTGGAATCATCAGCCAGCGATAGTATAGCATTTGATAGGTTGGCAGAACTTGGTTCACTCAACCTCTCCAGTAGGGCATGGTGCGTTTCTGGCTTTTCTTGTAGTATAGGAGAGTAGTTTTCATCGTCGTCGCCGTCCTCATCGCCATCACCATCCTTCTCTTCAGCAGGCTTCAAGAAAATAAGATCTTTCAGATTCAAAGTGATCGTATATGGACTCAACTGAAGAGACTCTATACCATAGAAGTACTCTTTAATGGACCTTTGCTGTAATTCTCTTTCAAATCTATCATCCTTGGCAATACAACCACTTGATTGGTCAAGTTTGACAAACTGCACCCCAGTCGGACTTTTCACTTTTCTCCTCAAATCATTCATCAACTGTTCATCATTCATCACAATGACAACATTCACATTAAATGCATCAACAATATCCTGAATCGTCTCATGGTCATCAATACCAAATGGTGGTGTATCGATAAATAAACCGGAAGTAGACACAGTTTGGTCATTTGCAAATCTTTCACTCACAACCTGTCCCAATCTCTTAACTAAAAATTTGTACAAGGGTAGATTATCTTTAGCTTTCTCCATTCCAAAAGTTAAAACAAGTGGCTGCTTCTGATGATAGAATGACGGACCAGTGGTAATGGTTTCTCCCAAATTGATATTCTCAACATTAAATATGTCAGAGATGGGTGTCGCCGTCAGGCATCCAGGAACAACAAATTGGGGCTCTCGAGGATTCAAATTGACCAACACTGGTTGATTATCTTGTTTCTCAGCGTATGCTGCCAGAACTTTACACAACGAACTTTTACCTGAATCCTTTGCGCCAATGACAAGCACCCTTGGCGGCATGCCACTTGATGATCTTGCTTGATATCGTAGGTTTTCCAATGCCAAATGGAGGTTCAAACATTGTGCCATGTTTGTATCCTTGCTGATCTTCTCCGAAGATGGAGCATTGTTCCAATATTTCATCTGGCATCCTCTAAACGAGGAAATACAGGACTTGAAAGAACCTTGGAATGTATACTCTATGTTTGGAGAAAGCTCAGTTCCAAATATCTCAGCCGATCCTGCAAGAAGTTTGGCTTTCATCTTGTCTTTAGATTTCAACTCGAACCTCCACTCATGCATTGGTGGAATTTCAATCAAGCAAAAGGTATCGTCTGATTCGTCCATGTATGAGGAATCATCCTGATTTTGTAGTTGTTGTGGCTGTTGCTGTTGCTGTTTTTGGTGAGACTGATTCAAAATCGACTGTAGCATAGACGCATCAAACGTCGGAACATTTTTGCTACTCATTTTCTTTGGTAATCTGCTTCAAGATGCTACAATTAGCACTTTTGGAACTCAAAGGATCTATATGGCTTACACCTGTACAACGTTTATAGTAAACTATTCTGTTGAGAGTGAAGAGTTTGAGCCAATTCTCAAGATACGTAATTCTCCAGACATGGATGGCTGTTCAAATAAATTTCAGCATGGCATTTGGGCAGTGCAAAAGTGCAAACATGCTTGACGAAACGATGAACGAAACCCACACTTTCAAGCAACAGTTAAGACTATAGATAGATTGAATATGTTTGAAGGTTATAAAGACAACAGATGAATCCAAGAGGATGCATATATAGATACGACGATACTGCACAATGGCTGAACTTCTCTCTTATAAGAAGCAGTCAAGCTCTGGTTTGAAACAGAAGGCTGGATCTACGGCGAATGGTTCTTTATCACCCCCACCACCATCAACAACAACAACAACAACAACACAGCAACAGCAACAGCACCAGCAATCACCACAACAGCAAGCCCAATCTAAAGCGGCAGCTCCATCGTATACAAGAAGGAAGGCATTGAAAGATTTTTATAAACTTCAAGAGCTTCAGAAGCAGCAGCTTGACCAACTGACACAAGGATCTCAGCTGACGAATAGCGATGGTTTGGATTCATCCAGAACAACAGCAACATCTCAATTCGAACCCGACGCAGAACTAACGATAGAGAACTTTGACAAATTTGTATATTCCAGCGATTTTATCAAATTGCTGGAGATAGCGAATAACATAACGGAAAACTTGACGTCAAATCAGTCTGAGATAAAATCCATAATATACAACAATTACTACGAGCTAATCAAGATCAACGACGTGTTACTTGACTTGAAGGAGAGAAACGATGCAGACCTGGCTAAAGGGAATGGAGGAATCAGTGCAAATTTGAACAAGTTAAAAGAGAACTTGGGTTCATTGAAAGAAATGGACTTGAACATCTTTGATGAGTCCAACCCGAACCATACAACTTCAATTGAAGATAAGGAACGTCGAAGTGAAAGCAGCACGGAAGCGCTGAGTAAGTCAATCAGTCAACTAATACTTAAGAACGATTTAGATAAGGAAAAGCTGGAGAAAATTGATTCCATATTACCAGAGCTGAAAGGCGAGTCCATTATTTTGCAGATGAATGAAATTAAAAATAAGGGTATCAGGCGCTGAAAATTACAAGAGGTCATACATGCCATGTTTTTTGGTCTACCTCTGGAGTGTATGATACATAGGACCTTCTAAATCTTTAAGAATCGGAGAGAGCTTTGCCTGGCGCACAATATACAATGAGAATGTCTCAAATGATCTGCCCTAAAATTCTAAAACCACTGGATGTGAGCAGGCAAACTCTATACATACAATCAGTCAAAACATTCTATCAAAGAGTGACAGGTTTAGCAAACGAAACAGGAAATGTAGTGCTAAACTTAGATGACAAGTACCTTCGTCACCATATCAAGGTGGCTATTACCAACTAGAGCATCAATCTTCGGATCTAGCGCTCACCTTTTTAAGTTTTTTTGATGACTAACGAAGGTGACGAAGGAATTTGTCGTCCAGGTTTAGCATTACATTTCCTGTTTCGTTTGCTAGACCTGTCACTCTTTGATAGAATGTTTTGACTGATTGTATGTATAGAGTTTGCCTGCTCACCTCCAGTGGCCTTATAATTTTAGGGCAAATCGTTTCAGACATTCTCATTGGATGTGCTCCCAGGTTGATCAGGTTCCATAGGTTCTGTGTAACTTTACATTCAAAAATGACATGCCGTATGTGTCCATCCGCTCCTTGCTGTTTACACAGAGGACAGTTTTTCCGGTAGAACTGATTGTTGATAAGACCTCATCCGTTTTTAACCGTTTTTTGACACAACACCCTGAACTGGCTACAGAAACCAGACACGGACATATATATATACGACATATATACTATATAGTAATGGAAAAAAGTATTCTATGAAGACAAAACCAAAAAAAAGAGAATTAGCGATTGATAGGTTAGTTTGAGAATGGAAATCTACCGCCACAAAATTGCTGTCCCAAGATTAAGGTTTAGCCACAAATACTCTGCGCCATTCCACCTACTGGCAAAAAAAAACAGGTGAAAAAGTTACGTAAAAGTACCCACTATATAAGATATGTACACTAGCCACAAAGATTACAGCGAAGATATTGAAAAAAAATACCACCGCTATAAAAAAAGCCCGCGACTATGCTCCACAGTGAGGAGGAGCCTGACAGGCTGCAGCAGGCATCAGCACGAGAACCACCGTGCGCTACAGGGCAAACACTATTCTTTCCTTTCGATCCCTTCCACCAACGTTATTGCCATCAAACAAACTCCATCTGAAGCAGAATGGTAATATTGTACAGAAGGAACCTTCTTGTGTATTCAGAATCACCCAGAAAAGCACAACATCACTCCAAAGATCTCTCTGGATCTCAAATTGGTGTCTTTAAAATTTCAGATTTCAAACAAAAGAAGGATACCACAGAAAACTAGATTTTTTGCTGATAAAAACGCAGCAAAAATGGGTTCGTTCGAAGTAAAACTGGTTGTGCTAGAACAACAAGTAGCCAAAAAGTAGCTAAAATCCAGGGAATTGGCATACGCCAAGATCTGAACCACGTAAAAAAAACCAAAAAGCGGAGCGAGCGTCATGCACATAACCACTTGGCCAGATCTCCCTTTTTTTGTCGAGCATCGTTTTGAAAAGTGCCCCACCCTGGGCACATCCACACCCGTCCAACACACTCAAAATACATGTCATTGGGAAGAGCGAGTCCTAGGCATCATGCCCATGTGCTCAGATTTCCCTCCAGTGCAGAAACACGCAAGATATCTGCATTTCTTTAATGGGTATAATTCCCGGACAGAAAACACCGTATTCCAGGGAAATTCCAGCTTCTATAGGCATTGCATCGTGTTCTCCCATCAATTTCCTATCGAATGGTGCATTCTAGAAGGCAGTGGTAACTCTGGTTGAATTATAATTGCAAATTTGGTGAAGCCACTTTTTCAAGTGCGGCCGCGTATCAGGATGATCCAACGCCCTCAACATCACCCATCACTATGACTCACAAAGACAGATTCCAATAAATGCATTTGTATCAGCCGAAACACAATCGTCCAGGCTACACAACCATGTAAAATGAAATGCTTGGTTTCCACAGGAAGGCCCTATTTCACGACGCTGAAAAACTTCACCTTGTAATTTTCAGTCAGGTGGAGTGAGGCTTGCCACCCTTATTCACCCTATCGTTGCCGTGCCAGTGTATTTCATAATCTCTGACGTGTTTGTATCAACAGAGGAGATCCAACAATGTAAGACCGCGATGTTGCCGGATACCAATCGGTGTTGTTGTTGATGTTCCACCGACTCTTCTGTTCAGGTGCTCATTGCAAGTTTGGTGTGGCTCTGCACGTTGCTGTTTCTTTGACTAGCACATGATCATCGTTGTCTAACTTATATGGCTTCTTCTACTGGAGTAATGATCATGGCCATCAACTGTATGTATATATCTACAGGAAGAAGAGGAAGAGCGGTTGCTAAGAGGGGTATGGTGCCCAAACGAGATAAATTTGATAAGTTTTTCAGCGCGCATACTAACTCCTGCACACACCCTTTCTGTGTTTACAGATTTTGTTTCATACACACCACATCTCTAGAAGAAGTAAGACATGGGATCCGCATAACTAGAACCCTCTCATTGTAGCCAGCAAAGATTTAGAAGCATAACACTTGAAATGGGCAGGAACAAACACAACACCGTGACCGATGTTGTTGTCAGATAAACGGTCTCGCGCAAGCATTTGAAGTCAGTTGTACCTGTTCCAGCAGAAAGGGCACTCCAACGGCATCCCTGGAAATGTCCTCCAAGGATACATAACTTTACGACTCGGACATTACAGCGCCGTTGAGAGGTGAAAGCCTGTTGGTCAGGAAGGGCGTAGATTTGACCTTGCGATTGAAAAGGTCTCCCTTCCGCGGGATGGGGCTGTGGAATCACAACTACGGCCATTGGACTGACGACAGCGCTCAGATAATACCAGCAACACATTCCAGATTGAACTCAGTCGTGAGACAATTATCACCCAGGTTGTGAAGCGTATTGGAAGAGTTGGAGTGTGTGCCATTGGCGTTCAGCTGGGTGCCTGGTTTCGAAGGGCAAAGCACTTGGAGTTTTGCAAGCCAGTATTTGACCATCTATCGTTACCATGAACCTCAATCTAACCCAAGGATCTAGAGCTCCGTTCACTGGGCTTTAAAATAAGTGCTGGCTGGGATCAATTGCTGTTTAATTGCGGCTTCTGGGAGCTGTGATAGAAAGAGGGGTCTAACGCGCATTTTTCGAAGGTCGCAACGCCAAAAAGAGAAGGATTTTTCAAACGCCAGTTTGAGCACCTTCTACACTTATTAAAGACCTGGGATGTTGTTCAGAATACAGTTCAATGGCCAAGTATTGTTCTGTGGTGCCGGTTGTTCGCCACATATGTCTCGTGGAGGGTGAAATTACGGTTCAAAGTGTAGGAAATTACACAACCGCTTTTAAAGCAAAATTGCAAGCAAGCCAGATTTTAAAAAAATACTTCCCCAGGAACCCTAGGATTCGTAGTTGATGATTGCATAAGTTGTAGACCCATTGCACACGTTGTTGACGTCAAAATGCCGTTTCAAAACAGCATGTCAAAACGTAAAATTCAAATCTAAAACCCTTTTTCCAAACGCTAAAATGAACCCTTGCCGACTTCCCACCAACTTCAAATTGCCTTCATAGGAATATCCAATTGCAGAAGTTTATGCTGTTGTTAAATCAATCCTTCGGAAAAACTCATTGAAGCACTCTCAGCAGCCTCTGAAGTCAAAGCTTAGTTTTTTTCCCGGTACAACAACCCTTACGATAGTAAAAACACCTTCAGCATCGTCGATCACAAAAGGTGTGAGGAGGATATCGGTTGTTAGGTTTTTGATATCAATCACCAAACAGACAGTCTCATATATTTCCGGACAATTGATGGTTGGGAATCCCAAAAACCTTTCTGCCCTTAGCAGCAAGCTATCCTCCTCAACACCACCGTAGTCTGAAGTTGGATTTGGTGACCACCATAGAACAACGTTGGAATTGTTCAGACTTCTTGCGCATCCAATGTCAATGAGATACCCCATGTTATCAACCTTCAAGTTACACAATGGAATGCTTCCATACTTGGCCAGTGGCATCACCTTTTTCATCCAGCATGCAAGAGAGAGGTAGCGATTGATGAATCTCTTCATGATCAATGACTGCCATGAGAGAGAATTCAACGAGATTTCACCAATGCTCATCTTCAAGATAGCCAAGTTAGAAGTGGAGGATGAAATCTTCGTGGGCTTCGATGCGAATGGCGACTGTACCGTGAACAGAGACTTTGAAGCCGACTCCTCAGTAACCTTGGCAATTATTGAGTTCAGCTTCTTGTACAACTTAGCAATGTCCATGTAGTAGTGAGTCGCAAACTCCATGGTGTCTTTGTAGTCAATGATGTTGTAAAGCTTGGAGATCTCATCCTTCTTTGCACCGTACAAGTCTTTGTAGACTGAACTGATGTTGGATGGTAGCTGCTGAGCATTGTCCGATAGCTTCAAGACAAAATGACAGGCAGTTGAATCCTGGGAGTTGAACAGCGCAAACAGCTCACTCATATGAATTGGAGACAACGTGTAACAGGTAAAGGACACCAAGAGAAAACTTGTGCAGGTAGCTTTTAGCAAGCAATGGCTTCAATGTTTTTCTTGCACACACCGGACAGGACCTTAAGGTGAGTCGGCTCATAGAATTGCTTTAGTATTTATCAGGGGCATGCTTTTGCAGGTTGATTTCATGCATACCCACCCCATTAGCGAATCGAGCTTTTGACAGGGTGATCCTGTTCACATGGATGTACGTACAAGTATTCTATCAGAGCAGCTCCCTAAATCCCGACGCAATAGTACCGCTTGATAATATTGAATTTGTATTGGTTTTTACCTTTGATTTTTCGTCAGACAATACGATGTGTGCATCAGTCAAGGAGAAAGATGAAAGATAAGACCAAAACACAGTTCCGCAGAGTAGACATGTCTCACAGTTCATATTATTTCCCAATTAGGAAATAAATATGATAAACGAGAGGAAGGAACATGCGGCACGTAATAATTCAATGGCAGAATATGCCGTGGTTGCTTTATCTAATGTCAACACCGAAAAAACCAACATCAACAACTACATCGACATAAACACACCTGACACTATATACAAACACACTGTGCTCACTTTTCAACACTTTTCTCTGGATCTATCAGTCCCAGAATAAAAAACGGCAACTGAGATCTGCATCAGAAGCGAAAGACTTGCCTGCAGAATCAGTTCCTCGGTATTGACGGTTTTTCTGAAGATAGTACACCTAGATTCACTGTTCTGGTATTCGTCCAAACCTACTCCCACTAAAGAGGTTCCTCAAGACACCCCTCTCAGCGATAAATTAACATATCCCTTGGACATCCGCAATGAACGAATCGTCATTCTTAAACTCAGAGGCAGCAGCAATGCTCTCCTCGGCATCGCACAGGAGGGGCTCCATCACTCAACTTTCCGTTCAGGTTCCAAAACTGACAAGATCGGGATCACTATCATCAACTGATGAAGAAGCGAGCCTCTTAAACAATGAATCCTTCCACAACTATGGCTCTTCAGCACAGGAGAGTTACATACAGTCTAGAAGAGCATCTATGCTGTCCTCCAAAGTTGCCAACTTGAACCTGGTCCCAACGAGAACCAACGATGAAGGCCAAATATTGGAAGTGGAAACCTCGCTGAAGACAGAGGCTAAAATGTTAACCAAATCGTCCATTCCTTTGATTATAACCTTTCTGCTACAATACTCACTAACTGTTGCTTCTGTTTTCAGTGTTGGCAACCTTGGTTCTCAGGAGTTGGCTGCGGTTTCGTTGTCGAACCTACTTGCCAACATCTCCTCCTATGGAATCATTCAAGGTATAGCCTCATCGTTATCCACACTATGCCCTCAAGCGTTTGGTAGAAAGGACTATAAAGCAGTCGGTATGCATGCATTGAGATGCACGGTCTTACTAGCGTTGATCTACATTCCAATCTTTGCATTTTGGTACTGGGGATCCTACCCAATGTTAGTTGCGCTCGTTCCCGATGAACACTTGTGCAGACTGGCTTCAGACTATTTGAGAACTTTGATCTTTGGTGTGCCTGGCTTTATTATCTTTGAAGTTCTGAAACAGTTCCTACAGGCCCAGGGAATATTCCAGGCGTCTACTTATGTGCTAATATTCTGTGCTCCACTTAACGTTGTCTTAAACTACACACTAGTGTGGAACAAGGGCATCGGTATGGGTTTTATTGGAGCCCCAACGGCTGTGGTTATTACGAACTGGTGCATGGCATTCATGTTGCTATCGTACACGTGCTTTGTGAGAGGTTATCAATGCTGGTGTGGATTTTCAATGGATGTTTTCAAGAATTGGAAGAGGGCACTCATGTTAGCTGGTCCCGGTGTTCTCATGATTGAGGCTGAATGGTTGGCCTTTGAGATTATCTCGTTTGCATCTTCGAGGTTTGGTACGATTGCGTTGGCTTCACAGTCGATTGTGTCGACTACCTGTGTTACGATCTATCAGATTCCATTTGCCATTTCCGTTGCTGCGTCTACTAGAATTGCATGGTTTATTGGTAGTGCGTCAAAGAGGGCTGCCGTTAAGGCTACCCATTCTGCATTTGCACTAGGTGTCATATTTGGTCTCTTTAACGCTACCATATTGTTCACTTGCAGAAGGTCGATTGCCGGATTGTTTTCAAGCGACCCTGATGTTATCGATCTCGCTTCCAGGGTGTTGATAATTGGTGCGTTCTACCAGGTGAACGATGTGATTTCTTGTGTTACCGGTGGTATCTTGAGAGGTCAAGGAAGGCAGTACATTGGTGGATGGTTGAACTTGATCAGTTACTACGTGTTGGCTCTACCGGTTGCATTCCTATGCGGGTTTACCTTCAAGATGGAACTATTTGGTTTGTGGATAGGTATGTTGATTGCATTGTCGTTCGTTTCCGTTTTGCAAAGTTGGTTCGTGTTGACTAGTGATTGGGATGCAATCATCAAACAATCTATTGAGGATGGTATCGAGGAAAGTCATAAGAGCCCTGATGATGATGACGAGTTGGGATTAAACACATCGATGAGCCATGCCAGTATGATCGATCACAGTCTATTGAGTCCAACAATTTCCATCTCTGGATCTGAAATCAATGCAATTACAAACCTGAACTTGTAGGCTTGTGGTAATACACAGCCAGACTTACTGTTCATTCATACCGCACTCACTCCATTTGAAATCAACAAGCATGTTTGAAGTTTTCAAGCTACTTTATATTTACTTTTCTTTTTTGTCTGCCCGCACTTTCTACACAATCCATCAACATTTATCTACACCATCATAAGCTAGTGCCATATACATATACACCTCAGGTATAAGGACTGACTACCTAGAGGCAGCTCCTGAGGATAGAATTAGACATAACTGAATAAAAGCAAAACTTTAGTTGCTCCATTTTGTAAAATTAAAGGAGAAAAAAAAGAGGTATGGAATATGATGAATAATAGAGGGGAATAGTGTACAGTCTCAAAGCGGTCAACTTGAAGACGAAAGATAAATGGAAAAGAGCAAAACCTCAACAAACAGACTGATAGTTACGAGTACCATCCTTGAACATACTCGTTCCTAAACACAACCTCAAGATACTCAACAACGTTTCGTATCCAATCCTTCAGCACAGCGTTCGCATCACCTCCACTACCGGAAGCTTCGTTTCTGGCACCCAGTAACAAACAATCAAATTCGCCCTTCTGCTCAGCTGCAACCTGTTGCTTCTGGAGGCTCACCATGAGTTGTCTGAGGAAGGGCAACGGGATTCTCAAGGCTAGAGTTTTGGACAATAGGGTCTGGGCGGAGTCGAGCAATTTGGGAAGTCTCGTTTGGAAATCGTCGTTGTGGATCTGATTGTTCAGTGCTATTAGGGATCTAACCAACATCTCAAGCAGTTTTAAAAGTTTGAAACTCCTGATGGTTATTGCTGGAAGTAGTGGATGTAACGGAGTGACTTGTTGAGATGATGGTGCAGATGAGGATGACTGTTGTTGTTGTTGTTGTTGTTGTTGTTGTTGTTGTTGTTGTTGTTGTTGTTGTTGTTGTTGTTGTTGTTGTTGTTGTTGTTGTTGTTGCTGGGAGGGTTCTAGTGATAAGAGCTGTTCTTCGATTGCATTGACTGCCTTTTTGATCAACTTTGTAAATTCTAACTGAAAATCAAAAATAAATTCATCCACTTCGGAGGTAGAGACCGAGTCCAAGCTACGATGCAACTTTTGGAAGAAAAAGTATGTGTCTGATTCCGCTTTGAGCACCTCCAAAAATTTATGACTGCTGTTGTTTGTGGTAGTGGTGGGGAATTCTAATGGGACCATGACGTGTGTCTTGGCAAGATAGTTGGTGGTGTTAGAAAGTGAGAGTATTGAGAGACCAACAGCCAAATATTCAAAAGTTTCAACAGGTGATACCGGCTCCAAATTTTGTAGGTACTCACTGACAAATTGTGGAGTTATCGAACTGTCCAAGTTTGAATTTTTTGGAACTCCAAACTTTAACGAATAAACGTTGTCAAACATCACCAGGTTCATCAAGTTTCTAAAATTGATACCTTTCCAATCGCTGCTAAAGATCTTCCAATCGTTGAATATTGCAAACGAGATCGAAAATCCAATTGAGTAGTCATGACCCGAAAGTAAGACGGCATAGTTCAACAACACCAAAGAGGTAAGGAATAACATCTTTGCATATTCATCCCTGTATATGTACGACTTTGAAGTGTAGAGCTGACCAACTTGCTGGAAGCTGAGGATGATCAAGTTGAAATCAAAGTTGAGATCGACAGAGTTCAACGTTTGTAACGAGGCACTAAAGATTTCAAGTACTGCTGAAAACTGTTCATAGTTCAAGGATCCTATGCATTCCATCAGCACCTGTTTCTGAGGAAGTATGGGGAACTGGTTGTGGAGCTTCGTGAAATGAATGTCCAGATTGAACTCTATCGCTTTGATCAAGTTGATGTTTTTTGGTTGTTCCATTGGAGGGAAGGTCAGCCTGCTGACTCCCTGGTTCAAGCTTTGAAGACTAGAGTGGGATGGCACTGGGCTAACAGTGCTATCTTTGGCAAATGAGGATCTGGGAGACCTTGAACTAATTGGTATCTGAAAGCTGTTCCTTGGCAGCTTGGTGAAATTGTTGCTTAGGAATTCATCCTCAGAGTCCGATGTGCCAAGAGACTCTATACCAGATGCTGTTCTAGCTCTTGGAGATTTGACAATTCCCGAGATTGAGGATGGCCGATTTGAAGGTGAGAAGGATCCACTGATTGAAGAGGTTATGGAGTCCACAGAACCTCTTCTATCGGAGAGCTGAGGTGGCATCTCGTATGGAACTTTCCAAAAGATTGGCTGTCCTTGAACTTGCTGTAGCTGTTGTGATTGTTCTGATGACAAAGATTTGAGGGATGTTGATCTTTGCCTTCCTTGCAAAGGAGGAAGAATGGTTTGAGAAGATCCAGTAGAACCAGACATGGGAGGAGCCAATGGTAAGACTCTTGATGGCTGTGATGTAGGCGGGATCGAACTCAAAGGCGGTAGGATAACCTGCTGCTGCTGCTGTTGTTGTTGTAGTTGTTGCTGCTGTTGCATTCCCTGTGCAGAAAAAGGTACCGGAAATGACTGCTGTCCTTGCTGAGAGGCTATATTTATGAGTTGTGGTAAACCCGAAAGGGATTGAGACTTCCCGTGTTCGTGTTTAGCATGTTGGTGTTGGTGCTGTTGTTGTTGGTCAAACTGTTGATTATTAACTCCATTAGAAAGGATTCCCATTCCAATGCTAAAGGTTCCATCTTCGGAGCTTCTTGAGTAGCCTTTTGTTGGGCCTCGCTTCAGGGGTACTCTAGTGAAGGTACACGTATCACCGTTCTTTTCACAGCTGGTGCATATCTTTACCACTTGGCTGTTTGAAATGTTCAGCGTTGCATCACATTTGATCTTTTTACGTCTGCATTCATCACATGCCCTTGAGACCTTTGATCTCTTTCTTGGAGGTACATCAGTGCCTCCCTGTATATCTATGGAGTCGCTTGAACTTATTGTGGGAGGAACTTGCACTGAGGACGAACCTTTTAAACTTTGAGGAGCATTCTCTGTCTTGATAGGTCCGGTGAGAGACGTTGATGAAGAGGAGGATAGTGATTCTCGAAGTTGCTGTTGTTGTTGTTGTTGATCGGTATTATAGGGAAGATTCAATATGGATTGTAATGACCGCGTTGACGCAAACTCTGGTGATGGCCGTTTAACTCCTGTAGTGTCGGTATCAGCCTGTGTCAAAGTTGCCTGAGAGCCATTGTTGTTCGATGTTGTTGAGGTGTTGGAAGGTAATCCTCCTGAGGATGAGACGGTTGGGGAGGATTGGTTGGAGAATTGAGCCGGAGTCGAAGTTCCTGAGGAGACCGGGGTTGATTTTGATTCAACGTTGTACATAGTTATGTACAAGAAAGAAGCAGTGTACGTTTGGATGGATGTTTCTTGATGATGACAAAACTTGAACAGAGCTTCACCATGTATACAAGATGCAGAGGGGGATTTGTAATGTGATGTGGACTTATCTTATCTTGCTTGTGAGAGAAAGGAAGTAAGGAGAAAGGAGGAAACGTAGAGTACTCCGAGGATGATGGAGTTAAAAGAGACCAGTGTTGTATGAGTGCGGTGGCTGATGTCTCTTTGAATGATGCTTGTGGAGTTTGTATAGTGGTATCAAGAGAGATGGTGTATAAAAGAGTAACGTGCTTAGGGGGAAAAAGAGGGTTGGTTCTTGCTAAAAGGAGCACTAGTACCACTTGTTTTGTTGTCTTTGTTGGTAGTCTCTCTGTCTGTCGAGCAGTGGTGTGTGTGTGTGTGTGTGTGTGTCTGCCCATCACGTCACCCCGGGTTCTCTTCCCCAATGGTCCTCTCCTATTGTGTGATGGGCGGCGAATGGCGGGGGGGGGGGGGGGGGGGGGA